>OX422216.1:208974406-209114406 GCA_949130495.1 Sambucus nigra | reverse complement strand
CGTAATTAAGTAGGGGTTTAATGTAAACTCAGATGCTCAATATGCCATATATATATCACTATCAGTTAACTCGCTATATTTCTCGAAGCAATACCGTAATTATATTCAAAACATTAACGTGAAGGTTCCCATTAATTAAGTGTATATTATTCACATCATAAATATACAATATAAGCACCCCGAGAACTAAGCTGCGGTGCACACGTACTCTGCTATCCATCCCGGTACATCACATACATAAGGATTACATATTCCGAATCTCTCAGGAATAGTTCACAGATAACAACATCACAAACAATGGAGGCGAACACAGTCACATCACATAGGTCACGCACATACCTACGCTCCTACGATCAGCGGACTTATTAATATCCCAATAAGTCTTTCTATGACCTATGTTCATCAAGGTAACCAGTCTAAATCCGGGAAACACAAGGATTAGAGGGCCCTAAGAGAACGCAACCCTCCCGTGATAGCAAGTATGGTAGGTATGTCATACAGACAATTCATATACCAATACTAAGTAAACACACATCTTAGTAATCCCGTAGTTTAATCGTAGTAAATATCGCATTCTCGTACCAACTTATAATATCTACAACTTATATTATTCCGGTTTGTAATTATACGCGCCATAATTCATTCTCATGTCATAGTAGACACTCACGTCTCAACCCAAACCGTCCATTTAATATAACTCTCGTATATAATTTCCTTCTCATAAATACCCAAAAGTCCCAATTCTATCCTTACACCATCATCGGAATGTTATCTATATCCTCGAACAAGTTTACGGGACTCCAAAAATCAAAACAGTCCAAAAAGGACCAAACTGTCAACTCGTTAGAAGTCTCGTTCGAACGAGATCCCTTTGTCAACTCGTTAGAAGTCTCGTTCGAACGAGACTGTTCGAACGAGATTCCAGTTCGTTCGAACGAACTGTACCTTCTAACGATATCTCGTTCGAACGAGATATCGAACGAAACTACCCCTCGTTAGAAGAGACTGGTCAACTCGTTAGAAGCTCGTTCGAACGAGCTCGTTCGAACGACCTGGGTAGGGGCTTCTAAAGACCTGCCAGTTTCGTCCCAGATTCTCTTAGTTACGTTTTTCATCCATTTCTACTCCTCAAATCTTCTCCAAAGTTCGTCCCAACAATGATTTAAGTTCTCTAATCATCCTAAAACATGTTAAGGTCATAAACTAACATCTTTTAAGGCATTAATGCATCCTAAACATCATTAAATCACAAGATTTTATACTTTTCCCCAATTTTATCAAGAACATGAACCCTAGATTTATATCATCATCAAATCCCAGAATTTAATCCGTTTTAATTTCTTCTAATCACAATTATCATGAGAATAATCATCTACCTATCATTCTACATGCAATTCTCTTCAAAATTTTCAAGTTCTAAACTCCAAACTACATGGGTTTTCATATTTCACCAAGAACAAACACAAAATTCGAATTTTTCTAACATGGAAAGAACATTATTTGAAATTAAATGGAATTAAGTCACTTGCCTTGGTTGTCTCTGAGTTTGGATGATGGTTTGATGAAGATTTTTCTGCAGAATTCCCTCTCTCCAAGCTTCTTCTCCAATGGTGGCTTAAGGTGGCTAGGGTTTGATTTGGGAAACATAGAAAACTCTTCTAATAACCTACGTAGCCTTCTAGGTTAATATGGTTTGGTTAATGGGCTTAGTGGGTTAAATACACATCCGATTAAAACTCCCAATTTTCGTCACTTTTAATTCCTCAAAATGTAAAATTACCAAAATACCCTTTATGATGCCGGTATGGCCTAAAAATACTCCGAAATCCAAACTACACCCCCGGCTAGTGTTTTCTGACTATCTCGACCCTTCCGGACGCGTTGGCGCACTCAAAACGACTATACGGATAATAGAAATAAAAATCACTTTTATAATTAAAATAATATACCATGACGCGGCGGTCACACGCGTCTCAACAAAATTTCTAAAATGCCGTATATCAATCTCACGACAAATTTTATAGTACCAAATACATATATCAAAACATGTATGCACATAATCAAATACCAACTCGCATCTCGTTAGTATTTATAACCCGGATTAATTTCCAATTAATACGCATTTAATTAATTAATACCAAAAATAAATATAGCCAAAAGTACGGGGTATTACATACTTCCCCCCTAATAACTGAATTTCGTCCCGAAATTCGAAACTAGAAAGTACCTGCTAAAAATAACTCTGGATAACGTT
This sequence comes from Sambucus nigra, assembly GCA_949130495.1. NCBI lineage: Eukaryota > Viridiplantae > Streptophyta > Magnoliopsida > Dipsacales > Adoxaceae > Sambucus > Sambucus nigra. The sequence continues at coordinate 209,112,152 of OX422216.1, read as the reverse complement.
CGCGCATCTCATCCTCGCGATCCCATGTGGACTCCTCAACATTGTGATGTCGCCACTGAACACGCACTAACAGAACTATCTTTGACCGCAGTTTCCTCTCGCTTCGGTCCAAAATAGCAATCGGCCCCTCCTCGTAGGAGCTATCCGGCTGGAGATCGATGTCCTCCACAGCAATGTGAGAATGAGCCAGATTATCTCTAAGGTATTTCCTCAGCGAGGAGATATGGAATACATCGTGAATCCGATGCAAATGCTCCGGTAACCCAAGTCTATACGCAACCGGTCCGATCCGCTCAATAATAGGAAACGGTCCCACATACCTTGGTGCCAACTTCCCTTTCTTCCCGAAACGCATAATCCCCTTCATAGGAGATACCCTGAGCAAAACCTGGTCCCCTACTTGGAACTCCCTGAAAAATCTCTTCGCATCAGCATAACTCTTCTGTCTGTCTTGAGCTACCCGAATGCGACTCCGAATCAACTCAATCTTTGCCGAAGTATCCTGAATCACTTCCGGCCCAAGCAGTTTGTTGTCCCCCACCTCTAACCAACATGCTGGGGAACGACAAGGCCTACCGCACAATGCCTCAAACGGAGCCATGCCAATAGTGAACTGATAGGAGTTATTGTAAGCAAACTCCAGCAGTGGAAGGTACTGCTCCCATCCACCCCCAAAGTCAATAATGCACATGCGTAGCATGTCCTCCAACATCTGATTTGTGCGCTCAGTCTGCCCATCAGTCTGCGGATGATAAGCCGTACTCAATCGCAATTCCGTGCCCATGGCCTCCTGGAAACTCACCCAAAACCGCGAAATAAATATCTTGTCTCTGTCAGACACGATATTTAGGGGCACACCGTGAAGTCTCACAATCTCTGAAATAAAGAGCTGGGCATACTGTCCCGTAGTGTAGTCAGTCCTTACGGGTAAAAGTGAGCGACCTTGGACAACCTGTCCACAATTACCCAAACAGAGTTGTGACCCCTTTGCGACGTAGGCAACCCCGTGATAAAGTCCATGGATATGCTCTCCCACATCCACACCGGGACCTCCAATGGTTGTAGCAATCCTGCCGGTCTCTGATGATCCACTTTTACAAGCTGACAAGTGGCACATTTCGAAATAAACTCAGCGATATCTCTCTTCATACCGCTCCACCAATACTGGCGTCTCATGTCTTGGTACATTTTGTCCCCTCCGAGATGTACCACGAACCGTGAGCCGTGCGACTCTGCCATCACATCGTGTCGCAATTCCTCCCCTTCCGGAACTACCAATCTCCCATTGAAGCGCAATCCCCCATCTGAGCTAACGGTATAGGACTCGGCTCCCTCTGCTAGTAATCGAACTATCTGCTCCTGACAGAACGAGTCATTAGCCTGTGCCCGTACTACCTTCGTGACAATCTGCGGTGTAACGGTCATCACAGACATGAAAGATCGGGCCACTGCATCCTGGTGTCCCAATTCCTTCCACTTAGCCTTCCACACCTCTGCCACCTCATCTGCTGGCCTACGGCTCAATGCGTCTGCTACCACGTTAGCCTTACCTGGGTGATACTCGATGTCGAACTGGTAGTCCTTCACAAACTCAAGCCACCTACGCTGCCGCATATTCAATTCCTTCTGCGTGAATAGGTACTGTAGGGACTTGTGGTCCGTGAACAGTGGAACTTCTCCCCCAAAAGATAGTGCCTCTAAATCCGTAGGGCAAATACCACTGCCGCCAACTCCAAATCATGCGTGGGGTAATTCTTCTCATGAGGCTTAAGCTTACGGGAAGCATAAGCTATGGCCTGTCTCTCCTGCTGCAATACACCTCCCAGTCCTTGCAAAGACGCATCGGTGTAAACCAAATACTCAACTCCCGGTCTCGACAATGCTAACACAGGTGCTGAGGTCAATTTGTCCTTCAATTCATCGAATGCCAACTGACAGGCATCACTCCAGATGTATGGCACACCCTTACGAGTCAGATGTGTCAAAGGACCTGCTATCTCCGAGAAACCCCGAATAAACCTCCTGTAGTATCCTGCTAGTCCCAAGAAACTACGAATCTCCGTTGGTGTCGTGGGCTGTCCCCACTCCCTCACCGCTGATACCTTCCCCGGATCAACAGATATTCCCCGGTCGGAAATGATATGTCCCAAAAACTTGACTTCCTTCAGCCAAAACCCGCACTTCTCATATTTTGCATACAACTCATTCTGACGAAGTGTCTGCAAAACCTGCCTCAAATGCTCGGCGTGCTCCTCCTCTGTCTGGGAGTAAACCAGAATATCATCAATGAAGACAATGACAAACTGGTCTAGGAAATCCCTGAACACTCTGTTCATCAAGTCCATAAATACAGCTGGAGCGTTGGTCAAGCCGAAAGGCATAACCTGAAACTCGTAAGAACCATATCTCGACAAGAATGCAGTCTTCGAGACATCCTCCTCCCTGATACGCAACTGATGGTATCCCGATCTCAAATCAATCGTCCAGAAGAAAGAAGCTCCTCTCAACTGGTCGAATAAGTCATCGATTCGAGGCAACGGATACTTATTCCGTATCGTGACCTTATTCAACTCTCGGTAGTCCACACACAATCTCAGTGAACCGTCCCTCTTCTTCACAAACAGAACTGGAGCGCACCAAGGTGAGGTACTCCTGTGGATAAAGCCCTGACCTAACAGCTGCTCTATCTGATCCCATAACTCCCTCATCTCAGCTGGAGCCATACGGTACGGTGCGCGTGCTGTAGGTCTCGTACCCGGTAGCAAATCTATAACAAAGTCTATCTCTCGACTGGGGGGTAAGCCTGGTATCTCCTAAAACACATCCGAATACTCCCTGACTACTGGGATAGAATCTAAAGGAATCACTACCTCCTTAGAGGTATCCTCCTCAATGTAATACAGATGAGCGATCGATCCTCCCTCTGGGCGAGGCATCGCCACTACAAACATCTCTTGCCCCGGAATGGCAAAAACAATGCTCCCGCTGAAGCAATCAATCATGACCCTATAAGCTACGAGCCAATCCATACCGATAATCACATCGTGAACATGCATATCTAACACTAACATGTCTGCAGGTAATACCAAACCACCAATCTCTACCCCCACTCCCCGGCATATAAAGAAAATAAGTGACCCACTCCCCAATGGTGAGTCGACACACGTCACTGTGCTCTCTGCCGTAGCTAACAATCCTAAAGCTTTCGCGAAGTGTGTAGCTATAAAACAGTGTGTAGCAGCCGTATCAAATAATACCCGACCCATAGTGCCATGGATAGGAAACGTACCTTCAATCGCGGGCGGTGCCTGTGGAACTGCAGCCTGGTGGACGTTGTAGACACGTCCATACTGTAGCTGCCCCTGCTGAACTGGGACTGCTGGAATGGGTGGCAATGCTGCCATCTGTGGCGGTGCGGGAAGAGCGGCGGGAAACATAGGTCTCTGTGGCTCTTGGCGAGCACCCTGATGCTGCTACTGTGGGGCTCTGCCCCTATCAGGACAATCCTGTCGCTTATGGCCAGTCTTGCCACAAACAAAGCACTTCCCTGGGAAGTTCCCTCCTCTCTGTCCCTACTGTCCCCGGCCCTGGTGGCCGTTACCGTTCCTCCCTTGGCCCTGCTGGCCCTGGTGAAACTGCTGCCCATTCTGTCCCTGTTGGCCCTGATGGCCGTTTGGACCCTGATGGCCCTGATGGAAACCTCCATGTCCCTGTCTGTAGTTCCCTGAACGGAACCTCTTATTATCCCCCTGCTGGGAGCCCTGTTCATTCTGTCTCTGCCCCTGACCAGATTGTGCCCCGCTGGCACCATGTCCTCCAGTCCTGACCTGATGGCTAGACTCCCCCGACCTCTTACCCTCGGCCATATGAAAACGGTGGTCCTGGCAGTGTAACAATGCAGCGTTAACCACATCAGAATAGGTGGCCACCGATAGGTTCCCTAGCAGATGCTGACGGATCCTCCAAGTCAACCCGTCCGTGAACTTCTCAATCTTCTTCTTCTCTGTTGGTATCTCGTCTGGAACGATGTTCAACAGAGTCGTGAACTCGGCCTCATACTCGGCCACAGTCTTACCTTCCTGCTTCAGACTCATCAATCTCCTCCTCATTTCCGTATGAACAGCTGACGAAAAGTACTTGCGGTCGAACCGCACCCAGAACTCCTGAATCGTGAGAGTATCCCTCTCCTCCATGGTGGTAATAGACTCCCACCACTGTAGTGCAGATCCAACCAGCTTGAAAGTAGCTAGAACCTTCTTCTGGACATCCGTGCACTCATACATCCTCAAGTACCTCTGCATATCCTTCCTCCATTGGCTCAAGACTACCACATCTGAGCTACCTGCAAACTCTGGCGAATTCGCTTTCTGAAAAGCGTCACGGACACGCTCCCAAGCAGACGGGAATACATTTGCCTGAACTGGCGCGACAACCGGCGCCTGCGGTGGTGCCTGCTGAACAATAACAATTGCGGCATTTACCGCTTGGGCTACTATAACTGCAACCTCAGCGGCGTTCATCATGGCCTGAACTGGAGCGGGCTGGGGTTCGGGCGTTGCATCCCTGGGAACTCGTCGTGGAGGCATCTGAAATAAGAATAAAGTTTATAAGTCCACTGTTTATAAACTTAAGATAGCTGAAGAACGAAGCATACACAAAAAAGAGTACAACAGTCCTAAAATTTAGGGCTCTATATCAAAGAAACTTAGCGGAAACATAATAAGCCGTCAGATCCTAAAGGACACTAGAACCTGATGATCTGATACCACCTGTGACACCCCGACTAATTAAATACCGGGTAGCTACTCCTTTATTAAATTAATTCAAAATGCCAAGTTGGTCCAGTTAATAGCATCACTGTCGAAAACATTTTAATGATTACTAACCACCTAGTATTTAAAAGTAAGTGCCAAATTTTAATTAAAGTCTGATTAACATGCAACAAGTGTAATAAAGAATGATAACACCATTCACCATAATGAAGTAAAAAGAATCACCATCACATAACGTAAATAAAGTCTGGAGGAAAAACTCCTCACTACAAACCCATAACTGAAATAAGTAACTGAAAACTAAAATAGTACATGCCAAAGTCTGAAAACTGAAATGGAAATGTAACTCTAATAGAAATGGGCAACATGCCCTACAACTGATAGATAATGAATCTGGAATCCAAGTGATAGAGGCGTCTACAAGCAAATCCCTGTAGCTTCCACAAACAGCTACAGCTCGTCACCTGAATGAGTATCCTATGCATGGTGTCCTTGTGGCTGGGCACCTAAAATGGTTTTACAAAGAAAAATAGATTTGAAAAGCAAACGTGTCAGAGCCCGAATGTGGAGATATTTTAAAAACCTGCAAGTTCTTTAAAAACATTTAAAACATTAAATGCAAAGTACATGTTAGGACGTGCACTCACATGATATTCTCACCTCTCGTCTAACTGTGCACTCCTAACGTAAGTACCCATCTATAACGACACAAACCACTAGCTAAGTGATATCATCTCTAGCTAAACTATCATAGGTCCTACCCGTATTACTCGGTTCTATTAACATTATAACGCTCGTAATTAAGTAGGGGTTTAATGTAAACTCAGATGCTCAATATGCCATATATATATCACTATCAGTTAACTCGCTATATTTCTCGAAGCAATACCGTAATTATATTCACAACATTAACGTGAAGGTTCCCATTAATTAAGTGTATATTATTCACATCATAAATATACAATATAAGCACCCCGAGAACTAAGCTGCGGTGCACACATACTCTGCTATCCATCCCGGTACATCACGTACATAAGGATTACATATTCCGTATCTCTCAGGAATAGTTCACAGATAACAACATCACAAACAATGGAGGCGAACACAGTCACATCACATAGGTCACGCACATACCTACGCTCCTACGATCAGCGGACTTATTAATATCCCAATAAGTCTTTCTATGACCTATGTTCATCAAGGTAACCAGTCTAAATCCGGGCAACACAAGGATTAGAGGGCCCTAAGAGAACGCAAACCTCCCGTGATAGCAAGTATGGTAGGTATGTCATACACACAATTCATATACCAATACTAAGTAAACACACATCTTAGTAATCCCGTAGTTTAATCGTAGTACATATCGCATTCTCGTACCAACTTATAATATCTACAACTTATATTATTTCGGTTTGTAATTATACGCGCCATAATTCATTCTCACGTCGTAGTAGACACTCACGTCTCAACCCAAACCGTCCATTTAATATAACTCTCGTATATAATTTCCTTCTCATAAATACCCAAAAGTCCCAATTCTATCCTTACACCATCATCGGAATGTTATCTATATCCTCGAACAAGTTTACGGGACTCCAAAAATCAAAACAGTCCAAAAAGGACCAAACTGTCAACTCGTTAGAAGTCTCGTTCGAACGAGACTGTTCGAACGAGATCCCTCTGTCAACTCGTTAGAAGTCTCGTTCGAACGAGACTGTTCGAACGAGATTCCAGTTCGTTCGAACGAACTGTACCTTCTAACGATATCTCGTTCGAACGAGATATCGAACGAAACTACCCCTCGTTAGAAGAGACTGGTCAACTCGTTAGAAGCTCGTTCGAACGAGCTCGTTCGAACGACCTGGGTAGGGGCTTCTAACGACCTGCCAGTTTCGTCCCAGATTCTCTTAGTTACGTTTTTCATCCATTTCTACTCCTCAAATCTTCTCCAAAGTTCGTCCCAACAATGATTTAAGTTCTCTAATCATCCTAAAACATGTTAAGGTCATAAACTAACATCTTTTAAGGCATTAATGCATCCTAAACATCATTAAATCACAAGATTTTATACTTTTCCCCAATTTTATCAAGAACATGAACCCTAGATTTATATCATCATCAAATCCCAGAATTTAATCCGTTTTAATTTCTTCTAATCACAATTATCATGAGAATAATCATCTACCTATCATTCTACATGCAATTCTCTTCAAAATTTTCAAGTTCTAAACTCCAAACTACATGGGTTTTCATATTTCACCAAGAACAAACACAAAATTCGAATTTTTCTAACATGGAAAGAACATTATTTGAAATTAAATGGAATTAAGTCACTTGCCTTGGTTGTCTCTGAGTTTGGATGATGGTTTGATGAAGATTTTTCTGCAGAATTCCCTCTCTCCAAGCTTCTTCTCCAATGGTGGCTTAAGGTGGCTAGGGTTTGATTTGGGAAACTTAGAAAACTCTTCTAATAACCTACGTAGCCTTCTAGGTTAATATGGTTTGGTTAATGGGCTTAGTGGGTTAAATACACATCAGATTAAAACTCCCAATTTTCGTCACTTTTAATTCCTCAAAATGTAAAATTACCAAAATACCCTTTATGATGCCGGTATGGCCTAAAAATACTCCGAAATCCAAACTACACCCCCGACTAGTGTTTTCTGACTATCTCGACCCTTCCGGACGCGTTGGCGCACTCAAAACGACTATACGGATAATAGAAATAAAAATCACTTTTATAATTAAAATAATATACCATGACGCGGCGGTCACACGCGTCTCAACAAAATTTCTAAAATGCCGTATATCAATCTCACGACAAATTTTATAGTACCAAATACATATATCAAAACATGTATGCACATAATCAAATACCAACTCGCATCTCGTTAGTATTTATAACCCGGATTAATTTCCAATTAATACACATTTAATTAATTAATCCCAAAAATAAATATAGCCAAAAGTACGGGGTATTACATGACCTATAAAAATCTACCCTCCCATGAACCCTAAATATGAAAAGATACAAATGTTTAAATATTCATCGTTTGTTCTTCAATCTTCAACAATCATCAAATCTCAAAGCTTTTCTCATCAGGTTGTGCAACGTATTGATCTTCAATCTTCGTACCTACACACATGAGACAAAGCAAATACCACGTGACATATTGAGTTTGAAATGAGATAAACATAGATACCGATTTATGATAAAAACATAAGGTAAATCTCAAAAACTCCCCCAAAATTCAAACTCCCCCTTAATATGATAATTCTTTCTCCCCCTTTTTATGATGTCCCCAAATAGACAAATGAAAAGAATGAACCAAATAAGAAAAATCGGGGTGTCACGGTACACAAAACAGGGCATCAAATAATATGGTAAACGTGCTCTTGCAAGGAGATGCTCAAAAACAAATGCACAAACTATTTTTTATTTTTTCAATTTTTTCATACACAAGTAAGATACATTTGAAAAAAATATACTACAGAAATCACACCATGGATTTAGACTCAAACAACCAAGTCATGGAAATGGAATGAATGGGTGTGAACACATTCGATAGGTAAATCAACTCAATCAATCATATGTGCACGATGCATATGTGTAACCCTAACGAATGAACATCAAAAGTATCCTTAGGTGTAAAGATTGTTGAATTTAGATGACATCGTCTTATGCAAATCAACAAATCAAAGTCAAAATGATTTCCACCCCAATAACGTCCAAAACTATGTAGCGCATTATCGAGCATTTCAAGGACGTGCAAACCCGTTTTAAATTCTCCAACCAAACTCCCTCATGCATATTTTCTTTTAGAGGTGTAGAAACTAAATTCTCAAACTTTGGAGAATTGGAGAAAAATCCTAAATGGCCCATAATTGGCATGAATTTCTTTTTATTGCCTTTCAATTTTTTCGAGCTCTTTTAACCTCTTTGGACCCCGAATAATAAAATTCCTCCATTTTTAGGTCCAATTTTAACGGTGGCTAAGTATTCGCAAAGGCAAAATGAACCTTTCGCAGCCCTTTCCCATTTTCAAACAAAACACACAAACTCACAAAACGGCTCTAATATGCACAATTTCCTTAGCAAAATTTATCACACTTGGTTTGTTTTAAGAACAAAATTGAATTGAAAATACACAACCAACATGTAATAAGACAAGCACAATAATCAAACAAATCCGTGCATGTGTGCAATAAAGGAAACATGAGTCAAACATGTAGGAAGTAACACTTAATTACATCTTAATGACTCCAAACATTATAAAGCACATGAATGAATTGACCTATTGTCTCAAAACACTATCAAATAGTCACATGAAAATAATGGAGTGATGTTGTGACTCGGTCATCCTAAGTGTCCATCCATAAACGGTGCTAACAAAATACAAAAATCTTTTTGGATTTTCTCAAAATAACATCTTTTTGTATTTTTCAAAATTTTCCCTAAAAAAAATATAACATACAAAAATGATACATATTAGCAATAGGCAAACAATGACATCATGAAAATCACCCTATGCTAGTAAACAAGTCAAACCTCAATCATTAGGTGCGGTGGGGTTTTCCAAAGGTGGTGATAGCTTATGAAAAACCTCCGTCAATTCTTGTGAAGTTTTGACTAAAAACTTAACTTTCTCTCCTAAATGTGCAAACTCTCTCATGTTATCTCCGGGAGCATGTAAAGTATCATGTGTGGGTGCATGTGTGCCAGAAACACGTGTAGAAGCAAAATGTGACACATACCCCAACTTAAAGCAAAATTCCCTAAGGTGTCCTCTCCTCTTGCAATGTGAGCAAACATAAATAGGCCTAGGAACACCTCTCTCAGACACTCTAGGATGCGCTCTCCTAAAAGGATTGGGAAGACTAGGTGGGTTAGGGTGAGACTTTCGTAAATCTAACACTAAAGTGGGAACCGGCTCGGGTGCTAATTGGGAAGTAGAAGCACCGTCATGACTTATTCCTAACTTCTAACCTTTACCCTTATGAACCACCTTTTCAACCTTCTTAGGTGCATTCACAAAATTAACTTTGACCTCCCTGGCACGTTCGAGATCACTCTCGAGTTGGGATACACGTGTCGTCAGACTAGACAACGTGTCGGTCAAATCACACTTCTCCTTTCTCAAAAACTCCTTCTCTCTCTCCAAATCTAAAACCCGACGATCGAAATCATGATTATACTTCTTTGTTTTCAAGGTCTCAGTGTACAAATCTCTAAATACTTTTTGGAGCTCACTTTCATCTCCATTCTCCTCCTCGCTTTCTACCTCACTAGAAACACTCGAGTCATCACTGGTGCTCTCATGACCTTTATCAATGTGAGACAAAGTGGGTGTGCTCACACGACTTGAAAAAGCTATAAACTTCTCACCACTAGTCTCATTACCCTCACCTTCACTACTATCACTAAGTGTGGCAGGCATGGCTACTTTCTTTCCTTTCTTTCTAAGACACATAGGACACTCAAATGACTTATTCCCCTTACCCCCACATTCAAAACAAGTGACGTTCTCAAAATCTTCCTCACAATCCTCATCGGAGTCATTCTCTTTTTCCCTCTCACCACTTTCTTTGGCCTTTCCTTTCTTTTTATTTTTCTGAAAAAAATTATTTTTATTGGAAGAATTTTTGTTCATGTTGAGAAATTTTTTGCAAATAGGGCCATATCATTAAAATCAAAATCTCCCTCAGAATCGGACTCACAAACTTTTCTTAAAATGAGTCTTTAAAGCAATGCTATTATCCTTAGCCTTAATGGTTTTGGGAAACATGTCAATCTCATAGGTTTGAAGATCTCCTACAAGTTCTTCCAACTTAAGTGATTTCAAATTTTCCAAAGAGTTTAAAACAGTGACTTTAGGAATAAAGCGTTTTGGGAGAGATCTCAAAATAATTTTAACAACACGCGTGTTATCAATCACATCACCCAAATTAAAACATGTGTTAAAAATGTCCGACAAACGTGCATAAAAATCATCAAAGCATTCGGACTCAGACATGGTGATAGTCTCAAATTGGGCGGCCAAATTTTGTAATTTTGATTCTTTAACCGCGTTCGTACCCTCATGTGTCAATTTCAAAACATCCCAAGCCTCTTTAAACGTGGTGCACGTCATAATTCGGCGAAACTCATCAGGAGAGACAGCTCCAGAAATAGCACTCAGACCACGGGAATTAAAATTGGACAATTTATAATCATCTTCACTCCAGGATGACACGGGTTTTAAAGTGGTGATGTTATTAAAAGTGACCATGGGAGGAGTCCAACCATTTTCGCAAATCAACCAAACACGCTCGTCAATAGATTTTAAAATCGATTTCATACGAGCTTTCCAGTAGGCATAATTAGACCCGTCAAAAATAGGCATCTGATTATATAAGTGCTCCATAGGAAAAAATGCGAATTTTCACAAAACTGATTTTTCAAAAAAATCAATATCACACGATTTTGCGAAAAATAGGAATACGCAATAAATTAGCTCAACCTTCTCTGATATCAATTTTAAGAGTGCGACTGTGTGATAATTGATTTAAATTCAATTCGCAAGTTTCCAAGAACCCTTATTTAATTAGAGTCTACTTCTAAATCAAATAAATACAGCTCTTAAACGTGCATCTAAATCATCCCATCAAAAATAAAGCATGCAACACAGTAAATATGCTGAGACACAGATTTCAGGAAAAAAAACCTTTCGGGTAAAACCTTTTTCTCAATATGAATATACAAATCGCAACTTACAATTACATAGAGAAATCTGCAATGGATCAACGCGCAGCCAACCCATAAAGACACGCAGTCTTGAACTTAGCAAGAGAATACACATAGCACCCTCCAAGGACTCGCAGCCCAAACAACAAAGGAAGAACCGTAACTCTCCTCAATGACACGCAACCATAATACTTTGTAGAGACTCCCTCAGTAATGACATGCAGCCCTCGGTTGCAAAGATCTCTCCACAAAGATGAACAACAACAAAGTTTGTGTTCTAGGGTTCCAAAAGATTCACAAAAGTAATTGGGATTTTTGTGTGTGAATCAAAAAGATGTTTGGCACATCAAAAATTGAAGTCTTGTTGTGTTTGTACTCTTAGAAACGTTTTCTCAAAGACTTAAAAAAAATACACCAACGAAGTAGGAATATATAGAGAGAATGAGAGTCGGTGGAAAAACATTACACGAAACTGTTCGAATTTTTCGCAGGCGGACCGGTCCGGCTAGGAGGCGGATCGGTCCAACCTCGGATCGGTTCTTTTTTAAAATAGGCTTCTTCGGTTCGCAATCGGTCCGTGGTTCACTGGTGCAAAGCAGATCGGTCCAGGGGCGGATCGGTCCGTTTAAAAAAGGGTCGGACCGGTCCGATTATCCAGAAAAATTAAAATCCTTTTAAAAGCCTCATTTTGCTTGAAAAAACTTACTTCTTATTTTTATAAAAACATTTTATGAAAATTTTCCAATACTAAGTGTGAACTTTTAAGGAACTTAAAAACAAAACTTTACTAAGTTCATTCTCGTCGAGGCTATGATGTTGAAGACGCTTTGATATTTGGATCCGTTGATGTAGATGCGATCTTGAATTTCTTCAACGGTGTAACGGCGTACGACATACATATTGAAAATGGACAAAAATGTCCTTACAATATTTAAGTTAATTTTTTTTACAACGCAAATGTGTAAATAACTTAGAAAATTTGGGCGGAATTTTCTTTTTTTTATAGACTATTCACCCTATTTAAGAAATAAAAAATACTCCAACAACAACAATAGTAATAGTCCGTCTTGGATCTCGTATAAACAACATCATCAATTTAACTCAACTTATCGAAATACGACCAATACATAAATAAATAAAATTTAACAAGGGTTCCTTTATTTATAGGATTATCCACCATGTTCAAGAAATAAAAAAATACTCCAACATTATCAATACATCAATAATAAATTTAATACTTTCCGTAAATAAAATGCCAATATATCAATAAATAATAAAACTACTCGCTAATGTGGAAACTTAAATTTGTAGATGAATTTTATCCCAAATCTTCTCAGCATCTAATAATGTCATAACAAACCTATATTAATGCAAATCTATTACTTCAGGAACGAACCAAGAGCTTGATTTCAATTTTCAAATCCATCTGCCAATGCAATATACACCAATAACACCAAAGGAGAGGGTGACTTAGGCTCTTCTTTCCTTTCCTATACTTTAGCTTGTTTCTTTTCCTCTTTCGTATCTTGCTGGTGTGTTTCAAAACAATATGAATCAAGTAATGAACCAAACTAAATATTTGTACAAACATGAATTGATATTAATCATATAACAATAAATTTACATAAACTAAATGCAATCACGCATTTAACATGCTAGCTTCTTTGCCCATTAGCTCCATCAATCACTACTGAACCATTAGGTAGGGGTCGTGTGAGAAAATTTTACAAAGTATTGAATCGTGTATAATTTAAGTCGCAAAGTTTATTTTTACAACACAAATGTGTAAAAAAAATTAAAAAAGGTAGCCAGAGTTTTCCTTTATTTAAAGGACTATCCACCCTGTTTAAGAAATTATAAAAATACTCCAACAACAACAATATTAATAACCCGTCTTGGACCTTGTAAAAAAATCATCGATTTAATTAAATTTGTTGAAATAACACCAATACATCAATAAATAAATAAAATTAGCACATGCTGACGACATGTATAGTGAAACAAAGTCCACAAATTCTTGACCGAAACTTATGTGTCAATACACTACCCAAACTTTCTTTATAAATTAATTTCCAAAATACCCATTTACATATAAACATGGCATCACTGGGCTCTTTAAAGGGTTATGTTAAAATATGTCCATATAAAGAATATGTTCACACTAACAGCAAAAGGAACTCTTTGCCCAAAAAACACATTGACAATGTTAGTTCCAACATAATTTTTAACTGGACCAATGATAAACGGTCGCTTAAATATATGAAACATGTGTAAAGGAGAAACTCAAAGATATAATAGGCATTTGAAGATCACATATGAAATTCATTATGTACAGAATTTGATATTAAAATTGTGAATCTGATCTTAATATAAATAACATCCATTTTAATTTGTTTGCAATAATATACAATAAAAAAGTGCATCAACAACTTCTAGATATGTGGTTGATCACCACATACAATTCATACCCCAAAAAAAGTCCCCGAACACTATTTATATCCCAATGTAGTGGCCTAGAATTAATAATGTACCCAACCGCTAAATTGTAGAAAGTATTCCCCAAACCTCGTACATCGCAGCTGACTCCTGAAAATCAATAACGCTAGTTAGTTTTCAAAAGGCTTGACATACCTATAATTTAGGCTCGTATAGTGTTAATATATACTAACAACGGTGTTGTACCATAAATATGGAACACCACGTGGGCCTCTCATAAGGTGACACGTGTCCTCAATAAAGACATATAGAGAGGTCAACTTCATACTCAATCTGCTCGATCAAATACAATGAGGTCGACTCGGGTATAAATTTGCTTGGCCCTTCCATTTAATTGATTGTTCCAATACTTTTAATGAGATTTTAAGTGACGATTTTAATTAACCCCGTCAATAGCAACCTTGCACCATCTTACACGCGTATAAATATTTCAGCAGTCACATTGATCCTACTTATACACGTGGAAAGTTTTTCCTTATCCAGCCTATATTTTGCAGTAATAAACTCATCATTATATGTACCCTAAATATAAAATCTATAACTATTTGACCTACAAAGGTACTCCATGTGTCCCATAATATTCTCTCTCTAATAACCACCTATAAATAACCCTTAATCCCATAGAATAAGGGATCCAAAATTATTCTACTAGATGGTGATAGGTAAACCCTAGAGAGAATACGCGCCAAGATTATATTCCTAACTTCCATAAATATTGTCTGGTAATATACAGAGAACCAACACTGCATCTATGGATGTAGGTGCCATTTTGGGCCGAATCACATAAATCTTTATTTCCTTCTTTGTCTCTCAGCCCATTTTGTTTCTCCCAATTTAGCAATTTTGTAGTTATAATTTTCTTATTTTTTATTATTTATAAATTTCACAGCTAAGACTAACCCATAATCAAATTTTAGACGATAACAAATGCTATCTCGAACACGAGCTATTCAGCTTTATGGACCCTTATTCGGTGGATAATCAGATCAAATGAAGCCAGAAGATCAAGATAAAATGTCCTTCATCACTAGTAGAAGTACTTACTGCTATAACATCATGCTCTTCGAACTCAAAAATATCATTGGCCGCCCGTATCCCTTTAGGATTGATCGAATTATGGGGTGCAAAGGTAAGAGAAGGCCAACTTTAAAGGCCCATAAAAGGAGTCAAACCTTGTCAAAATTATGGCGATCATACACTCTCTCATCAGAGTCCGATATCCTAGTTTCAATGCTAATAAGAATCCCATATTTCTCTCTTAGAGCATCCAACTCGTCCCCAAGCGCATCACACATGTGCCACCTAACATGAGTATTAAAGGGATCATAGGAGTCACTAGACCCTAAAAAAGATCCCTCTTTACGAGATGACACCTCCTCAGGAAATAGAGAAGTTGGGGGCTCGTCTGCCACTATTATCCTTACAAGGATGTCCAAGTCTATGATAGATATATCAGAGATAGTATTTAGGCCAACACTAGCTGAAGGGTTAGCTTGATCTAAAGTTTTAGGTCCCACAAACTCAGGCCCGTCAAAGTTCATGTTTAACTGCATAGACACTGGGTCACCAGGGGATCCCACGGAGAGGGTATACTTAGAATTTCCAGGCTCATCTTCTGGACGGATAACCTGAATGGGTATTCAAAACCTCCTAACAGTGATTCAAGGGAACATAGGCTCTCATTCAACAAAAATCTCAAACAAATGTTAGACTTGAGGAGGATAAGTCCCTAAGTTAAAGGAAAATGGAGTTTATGATAGGCTATAAAAGCTAAGGGGTTACCCAGGCAGAAGCAATAAGTAATTGGGCAGAACTAAGCCTTAAAAGTTGAAAAAAATTCAGAAGTGGAAAAATCCTAGATAAACCAACTTAATTGACACCTAAGATGGTTAAAATTCTGCAATAACCACCAATTAAAAGTTCACCCATTAGCAAATTATCATGGCATGAATATAAATCTAAGTGGATTCCCTCCAAAAAGAAGAAAAGCGCTAAAATTGTAGAGAGGAGAAAGGAAAGTGTACCTGAAGCAATCTTAAAGAAGGAATAAAATCTAAACTTAGAGAAAAGTAAGAATAAAAGGCTTAAAAGGTAACTAGCTATGGCAGAACTAAAGCATTGAAAAAGGAGGTGTTGTGGAAATGGGGGGGTTTTCTCTCTCTCTCTCTCTCTCTGTATATATATATATATATATATATATATATATATATATATATATATATATATAACAGAAAGCTAAACATTTGAAGAAAGAGACAAATGATTTGAAATGAATATTTATAATCCAAAAATGGTGGCAACACTATAATCATGAGGCATTACATCATATTTGGAAAAAGAGAAAAGACCGTCAGTTTAAACGCGCGTGCGCCGCTTTTAAGCACGCATAATGATTACTCCATCTTCGGAAACCTAGTGCGCGACACATGGAGAGTCCCTTCATTTATGCAAAAATATTACAAGACTTTTTGCTTGACTCGAGCCGAGTAAAACCCATGGACGGACACTATCGTGAAAGCTAATGACATTCTGCTGAAGTTGACACTCCACTTGCTCAAGATCCACCTATATCATTCTATAACAAACTCATCATGATCTATATCCCTAAATGGAAAAGGTGTAACTACCTAACCTATAAAGGCACTCCATATGTTCCATAATATTCTCTTTCTAATAACTACCTATAAATAGCCCTCAATCCCACATGATAAGGGATCCGAAATTATTCTACTAGATGGCGATAGTTTAACCCTATGGAGAAAACACACCAAGCTTGTATTCCTAACTTTCAAAGTTATTTCCTAGTAATATACATAGAACCAACACTGCACATGTGGATGTAGGTGCCATATTGGGTCGAACCAAGTAAATCCTTATTTTCTTCTTTGTCTCTCACCCCATTATCTTTCTCCCAATTTAGCAAGTTTGTGTTTTAATTCCCTTATTTGTTATTATTTATCATTGGAATTTCCCAAATAAGACAATTAACTCGCAAACCAATTTTAAACGATAACAAGCAGTAAGTTAGTTAGTTAATTAAAGAATAGGCAAATGAATTTCAAAGGCATATATAAAAATTATGAATAAAGTCTACTCATTTAATCATTAACTTTACTTACGTGGTTTATTACCATATACAATTCATAATTCAAACAAAGTCCCCAAACACTAAGTATATCCTAATGTAGTGGACCAGAATCTACGATGTACCCACTCGTTAAATTGTATAAAGTATTCTCGAAACCTCATACATTGCAGTCGACTCCTGAAAATCATTAAGGCTAGTTAGTTTTCAAAAGGCTTGACATACCTAAAATTTAGCCTTGTTTAGTGTGAATATATGCTAAAAAAGGTAAGTTAGTTAGTTACAAAATAGGTAAATGAATTTGAAAGGCATAAACAAAATTATGAATAAAGTCTACTCATTTACATCAACAACTTCTACGATCACCATCTACAATTAATAACCCAAACAAAGTCGCCAAACACTGTTTGTCACCATATGCAATACATAAACTAAAAAATGGTTGATAAGACGCCTGGAACAAACATTTTAAGTATTTCTTATAGGCATAGGAGCAACTATAACACATACTTTCTGCATTCAACACATGTCCCCCTGTAGAATTGTATCTCTACCACACACTACTTTTATTTACTTGAACCGACTTATTTAATTTGTTCCACATATTCCCTTGTTGAATTATATATCTAGCTACAAATATACTTGAACATTAACACATATGGAAGGTGAGATAGAGGAACATGGGATAAATTCAAAGAATAGAAAACCGGAGCATAAACATGTACCAAAAATTCAAGTGAAGCTTGCAAAACTATAATAACATAAATGTAAATAATCATTCCATTCATAGATTGGAATTTTTCTAAACAAATGTAATACCGCTTAGTCTAAGAATAATGAGACTGGTAATTTTGGGTCGATGGTCACGTGCGTACTAATAGTCTTTACAACCAAGAACATCCAACCATTTGTTATTCAGAAATATGGTTAATTATGAGAATATAATGCCTAAAAACAAATCTTATTTAGGGATCAGTAACAATGAGAACAACCGAAAGTGGACAACTCAAATACACAAATTGAGCAAGAGAGTTCATAACTATATTGAACTTGATAATTGGGTTTATTTAATATTCAAACACACAAAATACATAAAAATCAATATAAACAAAATTCAAAAATTACAAGAGATGGAGTATAGACCTAAAAATGTACATAACCAAATCACGACAATAATTTCATACCAGTGATCACTATGAAACAAACAATAATTTATGTTGACAACATTCGACTCAAATTTAAACGAAAGAAAATTACAATAATGAAATTGAGAACTATAAGGAGAATCTTTAACCAGACCACCGTAGCACATTATTGGCAAGTTTTAAGAGGTGCTAGCAATGGTTTGCATATGGTAGCTAATGATAATAGAGTTAATTTTATGATATGAGAAATAAAATTGAAGAGTAACTACCGAAGGTGATATAATAGATATGCTAGTACAAAAATATCAACATAATCAAAGTAATTAATTATAATTGGTTTGCGTGCTTTCAAATCTAAAATGCAAATTGATATCATAAATTTAAAACATAAAAATTAATAACTCGCATTAATCAATTAAAAGATCACAAATGAAATATTTTGACTTGTCTTCTACCAAATAATTAAGTAAATCCACATTTAAGAAACTCCATGAAAATAAATACAGTAGATCAGCATAGAAAGAATGGTATTTATTTCCATGTTGTTTGGTAAGAAACACATAAATAAAGCCCATTCAACATACATTAAATGAATTGGTATCAGAGATATCAACTTAAATGATATTATAATATAAAAATATATACATAAAAAATTATATTTCTCGGTGATAGAAAGAAAGCAACATAGAAAAAAAGATATAAAGATGCACATAAAAAAAAGTTGGAAATAAAGAACCTATAAGCTTATAGACATAATGGTCAACCTGAAATGAAAGAAAAAGAAAGACAATCAGGATTATTCAACCCAATGATCTAAAAAAAAGAATTCAGCTACTTATAAACATGTGCCAATGGTATAATAGTTTCAAGGTCATTGAGAATTAAAGAAACTTAAGCAAAGCCACTAAGAATTAATTTGATAATTAAACCTAAAACCTCTTAGTAGCTATAACATCGTGCAACATGATTGTCACTTGAGTCATAAGATGTTTTTGTGACTTCTATTAGACACTAAAAACAGATGTTGTTTAAATAAAAAAAATGTGTAAGTTATAATCATTTTTCAAAGGTTTGTAAACAAAATATATAAGATTACTAATTAATATCATAGAAAGAATCAATAAATTCATGATATATAGGCAAACATGGTATATATCTAGAAGTATACAACGCCAAAATGATAAAGATTCATTATGTTATTTTAAATTAAACATAAAAGCCAAAAGTAGCCATAAAAATTCAAGATATCGAGAAATGAAAATATAAATCAATAGGGATTAATAAACCCATGTGGTGGTGGTATCATTGGTGTCGGGGGTGGTATCCAAAACTAAACATAAAAACCCATACGGTGGTATCACTGTTCCCAATTTTTCGTTCGCAGTGAAAGGTTTTGAGAAAGATGGGAGTGAAGAGGGCAGAGGAAGAGGGCAAGTTATTTTCAAACAACTATATAAGGAAGAAGTTATATCAGACCTTTGGAAAGTTATAAAAATACACATTGTAGAGGGGGCTTGAAGGTAATCTTGAGATCAGGGATAATTCCCCAATTAGCAACAGTGTTTTTGGATTGAGAAACCGAGGTAGCTCAAGCGTGGCAACTCACTGAGGCGGCCCAAGCGTGGCAACTCACCGAGGCGGCCCAAGCGTGGCAAACCATACTTTAGCTTGTTGTATTAGTCATATTGTATTTCTATTTATGTTGACTGTAAGCTATAACGGTTGTAATGATGTAACGAGAATAATAACGAATTTTAGTGTGAGGTCAAATGGTACTCGCGAGAGACCAGGCTTGGCAAGGCCTGGGAGAGCTTTCATGCTCTATCGAATGACCTCGACGTGGGAACTTTAGAGGGACTTGGTTTGGAGGATTGATAAGTGAGTCACCGTTGGGGCTTGTCCTGACCATCTTAGATACACCTGGTAAAACATCGAAGGACCCTGACTGTGGAACCTCGGGTGGAGCAGCTTGGAGTTCCATCGGGCGTTGAGTTATGAACTAAACAACCCTCTACTTAATGTCATATCTATTGTAGGTGATGTCACTAGCCAGCTAAACAATGTCAGACCTGCACTTGAGTAAACCACCATGGTATTTGGGGTTGTCAGGCAGTTGGTGAGCCACCTCTGTGACAACAGCCCCCTGACACACAGTGGTTAGGCAAAAGGCATGTCTTGGCATTTAATGTTTATGACGTGGAGACAACTAGTGCATCAGACATTCAATGTTGTGATATAAAGTATGAGGGATGTCTTTCATAGTCTTTAATGACTGAGTTGCCTCGGGGGTGGTGTGGGGGGCTATTTAAGGACCCTATCCACCTTTAAGGAAAGGATGATCTTTTGAGAGTTCAGGAGTTATTGCTAGAGAGAATACACATCAGAGAGGGTTATTTCAAACCAGAGGGTTTACTCACTCACCATTGTGATTTATTACCAAGCTTTTAATACTTGACAGAGATTCTTGAAGGTGTTTTGGGGAGTTTTCTGCCTGCCTACCAGGGTGTATCTAGGGTGCTTACTTCTCTCTCCCTCTAGCTAAGTCATTTCTAAGTTCATCACTATATTATGAGTTATACACGAGAGACTTGTGAGTTTAAACTGAGTTTCATATTATTCAAGCTGTGTTTGTATGTCTGGTGGATATTCCAAGGTCTTGGCTAATTAACTTATCATTACCATACTCAAAAGGGGTTACACCTCCATCTTATATGAACTAACCTCTTACATTTGGCGACTCCATTGGGGAGGCATTATTCTAAGTAAAGAGTATGGCGTAAGATAACGCTAACCGAAGGCCCAAGTTTGATGACATACAGCATAATGAAGAACAGGCTGCGAGAGAACTGGAGGCCCTAAGGGATGGGGCTCCTCGAGTGGAGGTACCTCCGGTTCCGACGACGTCAGGCATTCCGAGGATGACACAAGCTTCCACGAGTGCGGGGTTGGGACCCACTCAGGTCGCACTCCTCATGAGCAAGTTTTTTTAGTTTTTGCAAACTCCAATAGCTTCAACTATGCTGGGAGGATTGGAGGCTAATGCCTTCGTAACACTAGGGGTAGCTTCAACGGCCCCGCCAGATGCAGGTGTAGCGGGAACAGTCCCAGCAAGCATACCTTCTATTGTGAATCCATCATGGGGAACATCAGGGGTATCGATGAGCCCAACTGTGGCGTCTGCTCCAGCTGCAACGGGCGCTCAGCCCGTGGTATCCTTGTTTGCTTCCCCAGTGGCATCACCCATGGAGGAAATAAGAAAGGAGATGCTGAAGTTCATGGAGGCTTTTTGGAAATCTATTGGCGAGGTGGATTAGGTTTTTAATGACTTTCGAACACCGTATCCCCAAGAATACAACAATGAACCCTATCTAAAGGACTATATTCCTCCTATTTTTGAAAAATACATAGGAAAAGGTGGGAACCCGAAGGAGCATATTAAGCGTTTTGTTGAACGTTTGGGGGCACATTGTAACAATAAAAGGCTTAGGTTGAGGGAGTTCTCCAAATCCTTGACCGATAAGGCATATACTTGTTATTCCCATTTAGCTCCTAACAGCGTTTCTACATGGGAAGAGATGCACGTGTTGTTTGTCCAGAAGTTATTTTTGGTAGAAGATGAGTTTACTTTGACCCAACTAGGTAGGGAGAAGCAACGACCCGGGGAAGAAGTGGTGGCCTATGTTCAAAGGTTCAGAGAAAGATCCCTCGATGTAAGGGAGGAGGATAAAGATGCCGAGTTGCTGCAAATCTGCGGAGCCCGATGCAAGGGGGAATGGTCTATGAGCCAAAGGATGTTCCTACTGAGGAGCCCGATGCGGCAACGAAGGCGAATCCAAAGTACTTCCAGGTTCATTGGAGGATCCAGCATCCAACAGAGAGTTGCTTTACGCGGAGGAGAATTATTGACCAATACGTAAAGGCAGGGACCTTACAAATCCCTCCCCAGAACATCAACAACAACCCCTTGCCAGCATATGGGGCTAATCTCTTGGCGGCCTATGATAAAGAGGCCGAGGGAGGGGAAAGAGATTCGACAGCAAGGCAAGAAGAGTAAGAGGAGGCTCTAGAAGATTGTACGAGGGGAATGGCTAACGTTGTGTTGGACTACGACGAAGCAAGTGCCAAGGATGTGGAAGAGGTGTACAGTGTTGAAGGCGAGGTAGTAGATCCAGCTCTGGAATATTACGTAGTTTCAAAGTCCACGAAGTTCACTTGGTTCTTCGACCAGGTGGGGGTACCGAAGGAGATTAGGCTAGATATAACCCAGGAAATACTCGATATTGTGAGAAAGAATGCAGTCCCTTCGCTGAGATAGAAGGGACCCATGGCCAGGTTGGTGAGAAAGTTTTTGTTAGAGGTAACCTTCAGCGATGCAGATTGAGCCGTAAGGTTCCCTCATAACAGGCCATTATATGTGACCGCTAGTGTCTACGGAGTTAGCTTCGCAAGGACTCTCATGGATGGAGGATCTTCCATCAATATCATGCCGATCAACTCCTTTCACGCGACCAATATTCCAAAAGAGAGGCTGGTCCCCATGCCTTTGGTGATTTTGGGGTATGATAATCAATCTTACAAGTCCATTGGGTGCGTTAATATTGGGATTGTGATGGGAAATTTGAGTTCCCATATCAAGTTCCATGTGATAGAAAGTGCAACTTCCTATCATCTACTAATAGGAAGAGTGTGGATGCACAACTAAGGGTTAGTTCCTTCTACGTACCACCAATGCGTTAAGGCGAATGTCAAGGGAACAAAAGTGACCATTAGGGCTACAAAGAGGCCCTTCGCTGTCGAGGAGGCTCACTTGGTGGACGCAGCATTTTATACTGAGCTGGAAGAAGATGTACGGGTCCTAACGAGGAGGATTGAGGGAGCATGGGTTCCCTCGATCAGAGAACGGATGGGGCCTTCGAACAAGAAGAATAAAGAGGTTGCGAGCAACACAAGTGTAATGATCGAAGAAACTTACCAGGCGGTCCATCGGCCCCAAGGAATCTTGAAGCATCTCAGAGACAGGATGAGGCCCAGAGTGGATCCGATGGAACACGAGGTCCAACGACAAAGTGTGCTTAGTAGGTTCTCAGGAAAAAGAATGGCCGAAACATCTAGAGAGAAGAAGAGGAAAGCAGCCACTACTACCAGCCGAGAGTGCAAGAAGGTCGAAACTGAGGAAGGAAAGTGTAACACCTCGCCCGCCTGGGGAGATCGAACGGAGTGCTAATGCGATAAAATAAATCCAAATCCACAAGTAACAAGGTATAGATCATCTAAATAAACCCACAATAATATAAATCCACTAATCTCAATCTCTTCAATTACAACAAGTCTCTCGAATTAAAATTACAACTATCTAACTCGAATAAAAATACAAATCTCCAAAACTCTATACATCAAAATAATACAAATATTTCCCAAACAATCCTCGCTAAAATCAATCTCCATAGCGCCCCAAAATCTGCGCTAACCTGCGACTAAAAGAAAATATGGGGAAGTACACAATACGACAGGAAAGATGCTCAACAAATATATGTTAGCGATGAATAAAACGTAACAACACGTGTACGAATATTCAAATCAATATGCAAATCTCAAAGCATTTATCAATATAATTTCTCAACAACACATCAATGGGTCACCGGGCCTCACCCCATTCGCATATGCTTTATCAAGCCATAGCCCGAGAATAAGTATTTTGGCGGGTACTCAACATCCGTGCCATATTAAAATCTCATGACAGCGTGCTCAACAACAATATAATGATACCACATGAATCAAAATAATTTCAACAATTATTTTCCAGATTTCAATGAATTTATCAATTCAAATATGAGTTCAATTAACAAGAATTCAGAGAGAATGACACTCGCGAGATTTAAGGATCATATTGTGTAAAACCCCATACCTCAAACCATGATGAGAAACCAATGATCACATCCTCAAGATCAACACAAAAGATCTACAAAAGCTCCTCCAAGAACCTCCAACAAAATAGCCCTATGAACACCTCTAATCTAAGGTTGAAACTCACAAATCTCAAGGGCCAAAGTATATATAAAAAGAAGAGGAATATAAAATATATTTGCTGTCAAAATTTGTACCAAAAGTAGGTTAAAAGGGTTGCCCACGACTTTCTTTTATAATGCAAAGAAATGAAGAGTTGGAATAAAAAAGACTCATTTAAATAAGTCAAAGAAATGAAGAGTTGGAAGTCAAAACAACTCTTGAAAATTACTTAATATTCGCCGACTTAGAATTCCAAGAGTTAAACATCATTTTAAAATCTGTTTTAACTCCGTTTTCGAAACCGTTTGAAATTCTCGCCTTTAAAAATAATAACCAACATATTTGAGCAATAAAAATAATTTTATCAAAAACTTTATTTTCCTCCATTTTCCAGAAATTAATTAAAATAGCCCAAAATTACGCGGGTTGTTACAGAAAGGTGGTGTATCGATTATAACGGTGTGAGAGGGCAGTCGAGGAAGCTGATGACGAGGTTAACCCGATGTATGAATGCTTCCTGGTGGATCAATGGGGACAATTCATGATGATAGACAACTCCAATATACAGGAGTTCGTAGAGGATGTCGCCGAAGAGCCAGACTACATGGCAGATCAGCCAAAGCCACGGGCACAAGAGTTGGAGCAGTTGAACCTGACAAAAGAAGGGGAAGACCTAAGGCCCATCTTCATCTCGAAGGATATCGATAAAGAGAAATGAGAGGCCTTGGTTGCACAGAGATGGAGGGGCAAGATGAATAAGTAAGCTATCACAAGTTAAACGTGATGCCTTCAGCCATTCCAGTAAAATAAGCAACAAGAATGTACAAGCCCGAGATGGATTTAAAGATTAAAGAAGAGGTTCAACGCTTACTAACGACATGGTTTATTACACCGATACAGCACCCGCTTTGGTTATCCAGTATTATCCCAGTGGAAAAGAAAGACAAAAACCAGATAAGGATCTGCGTGGACTTCAGAGATTTGAATAGAGCCTACCCTAAAGACGAGTTTCCCCTACCCTCCATCGATAGCCTGATAAATGCAACGGCAGGTCATGAGATGTATAGCTTCATGAATGGGTATGTGGGGTACAACCAGATCAAAATGGACCCCGTGGATGCAGAGAAAATAACGTTCAGACCCCTGTTGGGCAATTTCATGTACAGAGTAATGTCGTTGGGACTCAAGAACGCTGGGGAGACTTAACAGAGAACAATGATGGCCATCTTCCATGACTTCTTTCATAAATTTGTGGAATTCTATGTGGATGATTTGTTCATCAAGTCGAGGAAGGAGGAGCCCCTTCTAAGTGATTTGAGGATGGTGTTTTTTCGTTGCAGGAAGTTTAAACTAAAAATGAATCCACTGAAGTTCATTTTTGGAGTAACAAGTGGGAAGTTCCTAGGCTTCGTGGTTGACCGACAAGGGGTACAGATGGACCAGGATAAGAAGCGGGCAATATTGGAAATGCCATGTCCAAGAATGGTGAAGGAGCTAAAGAGATTCCTCAGTAAAGTCTCCTACCCAAGAAGATTCGTGCCTGGGTTAGCTGAAATAACACACCCACTAATGCAGCTGCTGTGAAAGAATACGAAGTTCAAATGGGAGGCAATTCACTAGGAGTCTCTTAACGGACTGAAGAAGCTGCTCATCTCACCATAGACCATGGTGCCACCAAGAGAAGGAATACCATTGCAATTGTACCTCACATCCACCACACAGTCCGTAGGAGCCTTGCTAGCACAAGAGATCGATGGGCAAGAACAACCAATTTACTACCTCAGCAGGATCATCCACGGGCCAGAAGTCAGATATAGTAGCTTAAAAAAGAATTATTTAGCCTTAGTATTTGTAGCGCAAAAACTTAGACATTATATGTTGTCTTTTATAATTCATATTGTAACGAGATGTGATCCCATTAAGTATTTGCTTGCAAGGACTATATTGATTGGCAGGGCGGCTAGATGGTTCCTCATCCTCTCCGAATATTACTTGAAGTGCGTGGTTCCTCGCGCAATTAAAAGCCAGGCGTACGCTGATCTGCTGGACATTTTCCCTTTGGGAACCTTCGAGCCACCTAAAGAAGATATTTCAGGAGATGATTTTCAGGCCAACCACCTAGGCGCAACGGATGAGGAGTGGACAATGCAGTTTGATGGGTCGTCAGCAGAAAAGAAAGGAGGGGCAGGGGTAATTCTCTCGAAAAGAATGGAGGAGATTTGCTTTTCTTACAAATTAGATTTCCCTTGATCTAACAATGAGGCAGAGTATGAAGTATTAGTAACGAGATTGCTAGAGGCCCTTCGAAGAGGGATCCGTTCACTTTGCATCAAGGGGGATTCAAACTTGGTGGTTCAGAAAGTGAATGGAGAATACGTGTTGAAACACATGATCCTGAAACCATACAGAACGATCATTCAGAGACTTATTTGCCAGTTCTATCGAACCAAAGTCAAAAGGCAGCCTAGAACGATGAACCGTCACCCAGACGCCTATGCCACCATTGCCCAAAAGATGATCATGAGGAGCGATACAACTACTGTCATGATTCAACGACGAACAGCTCCTTCGATGGTTCAGTCAATTTTACTAATGGAGGAGGACGCGGATTAGAGGGGAGAGATTAAGATGAAACTGGAGATCATTGAAGGAATGATGGGGCTCAGAGAATTGGCCCAATACTCTACAAACCAGGGAAACCTTTACTTCAGAAATACAGGAGGATGGCTGTCGAGATGTATCGGTCCAGAAGAGGCATCATAAAGATTGAAGAAAATGCACGAAGAGCACTGCGAAACGACTGAGATTCCTCTTTATAGAAGAATGCAAAGGGAGGGATATTTCTGGCCTAATATGAAGAAGGATGCGGCCTAGTTATAACGAAAGTGTGATAAATGCCAATTGTTTTTCAAGGCAGCAGAATATCATTTCTTGGAGACTCAACCTGACTAGAGACGACCCTATATTGACTTCATTAAAGATGGAGTTATCTTAGCGGTGAAGATTGATGTGATGGGACTTCGGTGAAGGGCCCCGAGATTCTATGTTCAGGAGGGAAAGCTTTATCGAAGGTGATACTTCAACAGGCCGTTGCATTGCATCACGAAGGAAAAAGCGACTGAGGTTCTCAAACAAGAGCACTATCTAGCTCATATAGGAGGGGGCAAGTTGTATAACCAATTGATGACTTTGGGGTACTATTAGCCACCGATGGAGAAAGATTATACTGGGTTCGTTCAAAGATGTAAGGCTTACCAGCTTCATGGAAATATGATCTATGCCCCGTCAGTGGACTTACACTCCCTAGCAATGCCTTATCCTTTTCACACTTATGCGTTCGACCTGGTAGGGGTAATACACCCTTCTTCGAGGGGAAATATATGGATCTTGGTAGCAATGGAGTGTTTCACAAAGTGGGCCAAAGAGATACCATTGAGAAGGATAACAGTAGGAGTAGTGAGCAACTTTATCAGAGAATACATTATTTGCCATTTTGGGATCCCAAAGGTCATCCTTTCGGACAACAGAACCTTTTTCGTCAATTCAGAGGTAACGATGCTCACAGACAAATACTCCATTATCCACTACACTTCGACGGTGGCATACCCAAAGGGGAACGGTCAAGCCAAAGCGACTAACAAGACTTTGTTCAATATCTTGGCTAAGACGATGGAAGATTTATCAAGATCGTGGGATGACAAGATACCAGCCGCTTATGGGCCTATTGGACGCATAAGAGGAAGCCTATAGGGTATACGCCGTTTTCTCTTATTTATGGGGCTGAGGCGATTCTCCCGGTGGAGTTAGAAGTTCCCTCGGCTCGATATGCTTTGCGAAGCAACATGCTCCCTCAGAATAGACACGTGCAATTAGAAGCGTTGGACGAACACAGGGATAATACGATGCAACACTTTCAAATGTATACGAAGCATCTCTCTAGGGAATATGATAACTTGGTGAGACCAAGGAAATTCGTGGAGGGAGATCTCGTATTAAAGGAAACAGTTAAATATATTAGGGGGCTTCCTCTACCTAAGTTTGCAGCGAATTGGGAGGGACCTTTCATCGTAAAAGAAGCTCATGACTCAGGTTATTGCTTAATTTCTAAGATAGAAGAAGACAAGACATTTAAGATTAACAACAAATGGTTGAAGGTCTATCATGTGTAAACAATTACGTTTGTGGTCACTGATGTAGCTAATTGTTATGAATACACAAGTTCATTTTGTTTATGCAAGTTCTCTTTATTTTAATTCAATTAGATATGAAAGAGCTACAGAACTTCATATTTCACAATTCACGAAAATGACTGTAACACAAAGAAACGGCATGAGAATAAGTATTTTTTTCCATTCATAAACTTTGGGGCATTACAAAATTGTGAACTATTGCCCAAGGATTACATGGGAAGAAAGAAAAAATACATATACGAAAAACTCATTAACCCAGGAGGAACCACAGATCAGGAGAATAAAAGAAATCTCCAGGGAGGCTCGAGGAAGCTGCTTGGCAAGACCATTGGGCGTTGATAGAGACCTCCAACCTTGTCTGCGACTATGTGCGCTCGATCAGGAGTTTCTCTCGTTTTGACTTCGCCGCGTGCAGAGCCTCTTCGAGGTCCTCCACCTCCTTGTCAATGGCTCCAAGGAGAAGTGCCAGCTCGGCCAACTTAGCTTCCTCGGCACGCTGATCCTCCTGATGTTTTTGAAGGAGCTCCCTTTGGCTGTCCAATCACTGGTTCTTCAAAGTCTTTAAGTGAGAAATGATCCAATCAAGGCGAAACCCATCACGACCTAGCTCCCTCTAGGGGTGTTCAGAAAACCGAATGGACCGGCGAATCGAACCGGACCGTCCTAATTTTGCTGTTTTTTTTAATCGGTCCGGTCCAGTTTTTTTTTTGACAGACCGGTTTAACCGGTCCGGTCCTCGGTCCCCCTTATTAAATATCCGGTCTAGACCGACTCGGATCGATTACTATTAATATATATATGCATTTAATTATATATATATCTATACATATATATTTATTAACACACGCACACAACTAGAGTAACTTGGGACCTAAAGTTGGGGGTACGGTGGTCAAAAAATAAAAAAAAGAAACCCTAGATCTAAATTAACTTAACACACGCACTCTCCACTCCTCACATCACAACAACACAACAACACACACACATCTGTATTTTTTCTTTGTGCCGTTTTTTACTCTCCCCTCCAACCTCTTTGCTTCTCAAGTTCTCTGAGAGAACTTCTCTCTCTCAGTGAGAGCCTCTCACATTGCTGTTGTTGCTGCGTCGCTGCTGTTGTTACGCCCCTATAGCTGTTGTGCCGCTGCTGTTGCTACGCCCCTATAGCTGTTGCTGTTGCGCCGCCGCGATAAAGAACTTCTTTTCTCAACCCCATTGTTGTTGTTTCACTCAGGTATTCAAAATCATTGCTCCTCTCATTTTTTTGTGTTCTGTATATTGTGTTATTAAGAATAAATTGTGTTCTGTATATCTAATCTTATGGTGACTATTTATTTATTTTATTCTTATGATTCTTAAGAATAAATAGTGTTCTGTATATTGTGTTCCTTTTACACTATTTTTTGCACTGATTGATTTTTGCACTGATTTTTAATCTGATGGGACCCTTACATGTTTTCATTAACTAGTTGTATATATATGCTTTTATACCAGAATATGGAGAAATTTGGAGAGTTTTTAGGACCTAAAATCTGAACAAGTTTGGATATTTTTAAAGGTAATTTTTATTTTTGAAATGTTTATTTAGTACGATTAGGACCGGTAAGTAAGACCGGACCGACCCTATAAAAAACTGGACCGATTAGGGCCGGGTGACCGATACAATCGATTTGGTCTTAGTCCATTTATTTTTAGGACCGGTTTAATCGATCCGGTCAGTAAAAATTCTAAAAATCAGCCCGAACCGTACCGCAAACACCCCTAGCTCCCTCAGATAGCCCAAGAACTGTTTGAGGAGGGGCCTGGTCACACTCGCAGTAGGAGTATTGGCAATTTCAGTAATAACGGTGGCCATACCTTGAAGCCTATGGCTCATAACTGGGATGTTTGAACGTAGGCAGTCCACCGTGAAGGTCTCAGGATGATGGCTCACAAGTTACTCAATCACCAAACGATGACTGGCAGGCATTTGGGTAGAGTGTTGGAGTACCATCAGGCAAAAAGCGGGAGGAGCTAAATTGGGCAGAGGAAGCTCGTACCAGGATTCACTTTTCACGGCAGCACCCATCGTGGAGCTTTGGTCATTATGGCTCGATTCCTCAGAGGTGACAGGTTCACGATGTAGCGAGGCAATGGACGAAGGAACTGGTGGAGAATCATCCCGAGCAAACTGAGAACAGTTAGGGGACACAAGGAGTTTATGAAGAAAAAAAAATCTCAACAAGTGTTTTCATTGTTAAGTCACCGTTATAAGTGGAGTTCATAAAAATCTTGACAAGTATTTTCATTATTAAGTCACTGTTATAGGTGGAGTTTATGGAAAAATATTGACAAGCGTTTTCGTTGTTAAGTCATCGATGTAGGTGGAGTTTATGAGAAAAAATCTTAACGGGTGTTGTCACTGTTAAGTCACCGATTATAGGTGGAGTTTATGAAAAAAACCTTAACAAGTGTTTTCATTATTAAGTCACCGATATAGGTGGAGTTTATGAAAAAATCTTAACAAGTGTTTTCATTGTTAAGTCACCGTTATAGGTGGAGTTCATAAAAATCTTGACAAGTGTTTTCATTGTTAAGTCACCGTTATTGGTGGAGTTTACGAAAAATCTTGACAAGCATTTTCGTTGTTAAGTCGCCGATATAGGTGGAGTTTATGAGAAAAAATCTTAATAGGTGTTTTCACTGTTAAGTCATCGATTATAGGTGGAGTTTATAAAAAAAAAAACTTAACAAGTGTTTTCATTGTTAAGTCACCGATATAGGTGGAGTTTATGAAAAAATCTTAAACAAGAATTTTCGTTGTTAAGTAACCTATATAGGTGGAGTTTGAGAAGCTTATAAATACAGAATATTTAGAGAAGTACTTCCTCAGCAGCACAGGAGCAACAAGGGTAGTCACCACGGCATCCATAATGCTAGAAACCGTGGGAGGCGGGATCATTACCTCAGCAGCCTCAACAGAGCCCTTGGATGTAGATGCCTCGAAGGTAGAACACTTCCCTTGCTAGCATAGGGCACTATGTCCAACATGGGCGCATCTTCAGAAGGAGCTGTTGGACTTTCGAGAGTTCCCCCAACAAGAGTAGCTGCTCCAACCTGGGCCTAAGAAGGGATAATGCCACTCAATGCGAAAGGCGGAGAAAGACTTGGAGAGAGATACAAATGTAAAAAGACATATTAGATAAAAGGAGTAATCACAAAGGGATAAGAGACAGAAATGCACTTCGTTTACCCCCATTATGGCACTAAAAAGAGGAACTTCAGTAATGGGTCTTGACAGTACAGGGGGAAGGAGAATGTTGTCTATCAGTGATGCTACTTCCACCTAAAACAGCCCAACATGTTACAATGGAGGAATAAACCGATGGGACAAATAAAAGATGCAAGGCTCGAAAAGACATTTACCTATGGGACACTCTCTTCGACCACAACCAGGGGCAGATAGACCTCTCGCTCCGAAGGTAACTCAGAGGAAGCTGGAACAGTTGCCTCGGGCTGGCCAGACATCTCGGTAACTCTCATGGTGGAATCCCTAGACCGATAGGAGGAGGAATGGTGTGAATATGTGAGGCTTATTAAAGGAGAACGGGGATGGGAGGCAGTGGCTGGAGGAGTACCGCAACGTCCCCCCACGAAACGACTCACTGGGGGACTGGGGGACTGGGAGGACTGACCCTCACTTCAACTCCCTGCACTAAAGATATCAGGCAATAGGTAAGGACGCTGTATCAATAAATAAGAATGAGAAATAAATAATGCATATATACCTCAGATCCAGAGGGATAGCGAGAGGATATAACCACTGGTGAGGACGGCAAAGAAGCAGGGGCAGAAGGAGCTGGTGATGAAGGTCGCTCAGATGTCTGTTTCTTCTGGGGCTTAGTACCCAGCATCTTCCTTCTTGAGCCCGTGGCACCACCACTTTCAGGCACCTTCGACCTTCTTCTTCTCTTTGCTAAGGGCTCACTAGGATCCACCACTATTTTTGGGAATTCACCCGAAGGAGGGACGGCTACTGCGCGCTTATGGAATTCAGCGTTTATTCGGGTAACATCGGCCTCTACCCGCCTCCTCAACTCTTTCGCCAGTTCTGGAGACATACGAGGGGGAACAGAGGTAATTGGGAATGCGTCCAATGGAGTTTGCGTTTGACCTTTGTCCTTAGCCTTCTTAGATTTGGACTTCCTGGCTTTCTTGGTAGGTGGCTCAGAAGGCCCCTCTCCCGTGGAAGCTTCGGCCGTGGGGACAGATTGTTTGAGGGTTGCAGCTACCTTGGGTTTTGGGTGGCAGTTAGGATCATTGGACAATGAGGGGGTAGTTCATGAGGAGAATCCTTAATAGTTTTACTTAAGGGAAACTCAACCCCAAGCATGGAGTTCCCTTTAAGACCCATCCCGAAGGCAGAAAAGGAAAGGACTGGGGGATATCGAGGGGGGACTGGATGTAT
Organism: Sambucus nigra; assembly: GCA_949130495.1. Classification (NCBI taxonomy): domain Eukaryota; kingdom Viridiplantae; phylum Streptophyta; class Magnoliopsida; order Dipsacales; family Adoxaceae; genus Sambucus; species Sambucus nigra. The sequence goes on along the minus strand of OX422216.1, from coordinate 209,079,290 downwards.
TCATAAATCATGGCCAAATGCTCCAGATGGAACTTCATGCCAAAGGATGTGGATACATCTCCCTTCTTAGTAGCACTCGGAAGGGTGACATGCCCATCAATGGTGGATGTCACACCAAGCACCGCAGTGGCAGTATAGAAGGTACATACCTCAATGAAGGTGGCCTTGGAATGGTTATCCTGGAATACAGGTCGAGGATCCCCTTGGTCGAAACCGAATTGCCTACAGCATCTATCATGGTTGTAAGGCTCAAAAGTATATCCCCATTCAGTATAAGAGGGGAGGAACCCCGGGGTGAAAAGAAGAACTACGGCCTGTGAGGGATCTTCTACAACCAGGTTAAATCTGATCATTACGGCTATAGTAGGAAAGAAGTTCCAACTATGGGCAAAAGTGGACTCACTATAGGGCCTCATTACAAAGGAGTCTAGTTGGTCAAAAACCTCCATTATTTCCTTTCGGCTTTGCTTCTTGTGGAAACACAGGAGGCGTGGGGGCTTGATACCTTGGCTCACAAGCAGAGAAACTGACTTCGCAGTAATAGCAGGAAAGCGAGCATAGAGGAAGCCCGTCAATATAATGGTGTTGGTGAAATTTTCCAAGTTATAATGTCCCAGTGATCGTTCCATGTCAATATGGGTTCGATCCAACCAGGTGTAGAGGGACCCCAAGGCGAAGGCGGCCAGAGGCAGGTTGAATTCTCTGGCCAAACGAATGGAAATGTTTATCAGGTCCCTCCTGGGCTAATCATTGGGTTTTCCAGTAAGAAAGAAACGTGAAAGTAGTACAAGTATATAGGCTGGTAGTTACAGGGAGGTACCTCTACCGCGGCCCGTTACATCACTCGCATCCTTTCGCGTTGGAGCCTCAAAAAATAGTTAATAAGGGGGGCAAATGTGGCTTTATTTGATGGATCGGTGCAACTACGGTAGATCCGATCCAAATCAACCCGATCAGCAGCCTCTTCGGCATCCAGAGGCTCGTCGTGGTAGGTGAACTCACCCATGGGCTCAAACCCAAGGAGTTCACAGACATCCTCCAACGTAACAGTAAACTCCCCCCACGCAGCGAAGAAGGAGTGGGTTGTGATGTTCTATTTGGAGACTAGCACTTGAAGTGCCGCATTGTGATTCTAGAGGGTGAACTCGCCATACTAGTAGGCTCGATGTAGCCCAACCTTTGTAAGAGAAGCAGCGTCGGAGCTCTGCATATGTGTGTGCCAAGCAGTAAAATGGGTTGGTGACCCTCCAGGTGCTTAGAAGTCGATCTGGGAATAGGGAAAGTCACCACGGTCCAGACGAAAGCGCAAAGTCCCCTCGGGTGGAAGATAGCCCCACTTCGACGAATCCACTTCTTTATCACCCAATAGTAATGGATCGAACTTGGATGAGAAATGGCAGGTCTTGCATGCCTCAGAAAATTTATCATCTTCTTTGATGATGCTGTAAATAGCACCACCCTTCAAGGTGTTTGTAAGCTCAATTCAGTACATAACAATGGCATCTCAAGGATAGTAAATATAAGGGAATGAGGCGAGGAGAAGAGGATTAACACAATCATATAAGTGGTTCAGCCAATTAGGCCTACGTCCACTGTGCAAGTGTGTGATTAATATCATTGTATGAGGGCTCTAATGGACATATATACAAATCTCTCAAGCTTTATCTCTCTACTGTATGCTTGGACAGAGTTTCAGCTAAGGTTGATAATATCGAATCCTTTAAAAGGTAGAGGATGACCTCTATATATAGTGCCCGGGGTGTGTAATGTACCCCCCAAGCATGCAATGAACATGTTAATGAGGATCGAACCAGTATGAGAATGACACCTGGCTGATCTCATGTAGATAATGATAACCTCAATATTCCCTCACGTGGAGGGAATGATTCAGTTATAACTGATTGTGTACACATGTTCCCAGCAATACATATGCTAATAAGGACTCGGCCATCTGTGAATGGTCCCAATCTCGGCCTGGAAGAGGACGAGGTGGTGACCTTGGCTCAGTGAGAGAGCTGAGGTAAGGCAGGAGGAGCTGTAACATCGGCCTGGGCCGAGGTATTGGTATCGTAATAGGAACATCGGTTGATCCCCAGTCGAGATTGTTTATGATGACGAGTTGGCAACCTTGGCCTTAACCAAGCCGAGGTTGAAAGCCTTGGACGACCAGATGGATAACTGCCTCTATGGATCATGAAAACCATCGTTGGGGGTCAATCTAAGGCCCCTCCAACATCGGCCATCTCAATGGCTGAGGTTGATGTCTCTGAGACGAGGGGGTACATATAGGGCATATCAATCACCCCTAGCCCTTAGTTACATGTAGGAACATGTGACTTATGGGGTATACACCTCCGAGGTCTCTCTTTGTGCCAATATTCCTTTGACACTTGTTAATTCTTGAAGTAGATAGCGTGTCAGGTAAGCTCAATGATGTCAGTTGTCCTTTGGGATCCCAAGGCAATGATTGGCCTTATGATGCGTGTAGGGCTGTTTGAATGTTAAACGCTTTTTCCCTATCTTTCTTCCATACTTTTTCATTCTCTCACATGCGATTCTCTATTTTCTCTCTCTACAAGAGCTTGGCCAGAGGTGCATTGGGTGGATTTTCCTTGCAATCCCTTCCTTTTCTTCGATTTCGTTGTCTTCCATCAGGTATCATTTACCTTCTCTTCTTCTTCATTTTTCCTGCCTTGTTCATGTTTTTGCATTTTTTTGATGAGCTTCAAGAGGTTTTCGATTAGTTTATTAGTTTTTCGGCGAGTTCATGTATTTTCTGGTGAACTGTTCTTAATCGTTTTTCATTCAAAACCCTAGTTTGATCCTTGGCCAAGCCAAGTCAAGTTGTTTGTTTAGAAGAGTCACAAGGGTAGGGTCTGCCTCATATGCTCAGACCCCTATACCAACTCTTAGATGAATTCCCCTCTCTTAGGGAGAAGACCTTAGATAAAATTAGGCAGATAGAAAGAGCCCAAGAGGAGGCTCGTAGGGCGGAGGCATTCCCCCTCAGACCTATCTTTCCACCCCCTCTGAAGGTCATATACCCTGATCCAGCCGAACTAGTTAAATCAGCAGAGGTCCCAGTCAAAACTTACCCCATGTCTGAGTCTGAGTCATCTACCTAGACCCTATGTCTGTGGACTCTTTTTAAGAGGCCATGGACTTTTCTACTCAGCAGGATCAGGTCCTTGACCGAGCCGAGGTTTCTAGTCGGGCCTCGTTTCACAAGAGTTTAAGCACATCGCACTCTTCTTTCGACGTTGAGGTTGTAGGTCCTAGCGTTGTTGTTTCACCAATTCTTGAAGACATTCCCTTATCGACTGTCACAGGGGCTGAATTCGCTCAGAGGTTCCTAAGTGGTGCCCCATCTTCTGCTCAGGTCGATGTTGAACCCGATGATGATGATGATGCTGAGAGCGATGTTGACACCTCTGAGGCGCCCGAGATAGAGAGCACTGTCAGCCAGATCGACCTTTTGGCCTTCAGACACCTATATTCTATAAGTCCCTCTATCAAACTCAGGAGACCTCTGAGGGAAGAGAGAGGTTACGGAGGCCGGGATGGTGAGATCTGTCTGTATGAGCAGATGTTCAAGTTAGGTTTTTGTATGCCCATTCATCCAATCATCAGGGCTATATTGTCCTACATCAATGCCTTGAGGGTGATAATTGGACCTATCGCCTTATGGAGGGCAGTGCATCACTCAGACCTTCCCGTCCAAGTCTTCACATGGTGTTATATCCCCTCATCTGCCAAGAATCATCCGAGCTATTACCATTTTTTAGCTCGGAAGTCAAATAAAAAGATGTTGCAGGTCACCCAAACCTCGAACCATAATTGGAAACCATGCTAATTCTTCGTGTCAGGGCTATGGGAATTTGGTCCCTGTGCCCTCTATTCTTTATTAGAGCCGAGGATACCCCTGAGATGGGGAAAGGTTATAATGACTGCTAGGGCCGACCCTGGGCTAAGACAAAATAATCTTCAGAAGGTCAAAGACCTTCAGGATCAGGAGGAGCATGGTCTGCTTGTCAAGTTCGAACACCTGATGACTCCCTACTATTTCTCTGAGACTGGGCTTGGGGGGAGTCCTCTGACAGAGATCCGTAAGTCGCTTTATTATTTTGAAGTTATACCTCTGATTTTGTGTATCTATGATTTTCTAACTCAGACCTTTTCTATTTTGCAGAGCGCCCAAACGGGATATCTGACGAATTTTGGGAGATGGCAGCCCCTAGTCTCACGAAGCTTATCAAGAAAGCTGGTCTGAATGCGCCTCCTCCACCTCCATCTACCTCGAGGGTTGAGGCCACCAAGAAAAGAAAACCTTCCGACCCTGCCCCTGAGGATCAGAGGTAGAAGAAAAATAAAAAGGGGGATCGTGCCATCCCTATTTCTTCTGAGGATGCATTGATTGCTCGTCTTGAGCAATTAAAGATTGGTGACAGTCTCATCGGTCATAGTCTGAAGGCCCTGGATGCCATCGGTGATGCCATGACCGACTCTGATAAGCGCTTATGTTGCTCTCTTAATAGGCCTCTGTTGGCTGAGTTCTCTCTCCATCGTTCTATCCAAGTAAGACCTTAAAATTTCTGAATTATATCGGCTTTGAACTATACTGAATCTTAGATTGACATATTTTGCACACGTTCTACATGATCTCCTTACCATGCATCACTTTGTTAACTGGACATTGGGAAAACTTCCTCTGATTGAGAAGGGCCAAGAGGTCGAGAAGACCGAGGCCACTTTAAATGCTGAAGTGGAACGTCTGAAGTCCGCTTTGAAGAAGTCTGAGAGCAGCGTGAAGGGGTTGTAGAAAGATATGGACAAGTTGTGGGAAGATCATAGCACTGCCCTGAAGACTCAGGCTGACTCCCTTCAACATAAGGTCGATGTGGCTGTGAAGGCTGCCTTGGATGATGCCTATGAGAAGATCTTGGAGGAGTACAAGGTCTTTGATGAGTTTGTCAGTTTCGGCTTCAAATACCTGGAGAGAGGGGTAAAGGCCACTGGAAAATGGGCTGCTGTGAAGGAGAAGGAATCAGGGAGCCTTGCAGCCTTTGACTTCATCGGCTTGGGTTATGCTGACCCTCGGTTTGCTCAGGACCTATAGGAGGTTGAGGAGTAGGGAGGTGCTGCACCTATCGAGACTGCCCCCTAAGGTGACACCATGACTGAAGATGTTGGTGCTCAAGACGACGGGGTGGAGGTAGCCACCCTCGGTCAGGGAGATGCAGACGTGGTACCTAACCCTGAGGCTGCAAAGCCTTGATTTTTTTTGTGAAGCTTTTAGAAATTTTAATTTCTCTGAAGATTTGTAACCTCTGACAAACTCCATTATTTTGTATTTTGTAACTCCCAACTTTAATCTATGTCAACCTCTGAGGAGGGCTTTACTTCATTAATTGCTGAATTGTTTATTGAATGATTTTCTTTGTCATACGATGTGTGTTCAGGTCTGAAATCTCAGTACAATGATGTTTTTGTAGACCAACTTATTGATGTCTAGGATCTGAGGTCATCCAAGTATGATGTCTGACCTCGGACCTTGTCACTAGCTCATGATGTTATAAGGTCTGAGGTCATCTACCAAGATGTTATCCCCATAAATAATTTCAACCAAATTAATGATGTTAAGGGACTGAGGTTATCTAAGTATAATGTCTGACCCCAGACCTTGTCACCAAATCATGATGTTATAAGGTCTGAGGTCATCAACTAAGATGTTATCCCCATAATTAATTTTCACCAAATTAATGATGTATAGGGTCTGAGGTCATCCTAGTATGATGTCTGACCTCAGACCTTGTCACCAAATTATGATGTTATAAGGTCTGAGGTCATCAACTAAGATGTTATCCCCATAAATAATTTCCACCAAGTTAATGATGTTAGGGGTCCGAGGTCATCTAAGTATGATGTCTGACCTCAGACCTTGTCACCAAATAATGATGTTATAAGGTCTGAGGTCATCAACTATGATGTTATCCCCATAATTAATTTTCACCAAATTAATGATGTCTAGGGTCTGCGGTCATCCAAGTATGATGTCTGACCTCAGACCTTGTCACCAAATCATGATGTTATAAGGTCTGAGGTCATCAACTAAGATGTTATCCCCATAATTAATTTTCACCAAATTAATGATGTCTAAGGTCTGAGGTCATCCAAGTATGATGTCTGACCTCACGCTTTATCACCAAATCATGATGTTATAAGGTTTGAGGTCATCAATTAAGATGTTATCCCCATACATAATTTCCACTAAATTAATGATGTTAGGGGTCTGAGGTCATCTAAGTATGATGTCTGACCTCAGACCTTGTCATCAAATCATGATGTTATAAGGTCTGAGGTCATCAACTAAGATGTTATCCCCATATATAATTTTCCATTCAAGCACAATGAACTAAGTATTGTCACGGGAACTGATCTTCTCATTAATAATCTCTTCATAACATGATATATTTACATGAAAGCCTTGGTAACATCATATGTAATACTTTTTTAGATGATCAGCGTTCCAAGGATTAGAAAAGGGTTTCCCTTCGAGGTTCTCTAGCCTGTAAGTCTCGGGTACAACCTCCTCAATCACTTTGTAAGGACCATGCCAATTTAGGTGAAGCTTGTTTGCCCTCTGCAACGTCTTCTTCAACTCTAGGTCTCCTACAACTATGGGTCTTAATTTTACCCTATGATTGTAGAATTTTGATGTTCTCTACTGGTAAGCTGCCTGCCTAACTTCTGCGTCTTTCCTTCTCTATTCAATCAAATCTAGGTCGAGTATTTTCTCCTCCCCATTCTTCTTAGGGTCATAGGTTTGAATCCTATGAGTAGGGAGTTCTACCTCTGTTGGTATGACGGCCTCTGAGCCATGTGACAATATAAACGGGGTCACCCATGTTGGCTTCCTAGCCGTTGTTCTGTAGGCCCATAGCATAGCATAAACCTCTTCGGTCCATCTACCTTTAGTTTCTTCTAACCTCTTCTTGATCCCGTTAAGGATTATTTTGTTTGTGACTTCGGTTTGACCGTTTGCTTGAGGTCGGCCAGGAGAAGAGAAAAATTGCTTTATCCCAACTCTTTCGCAGTATTTTTCCAGGGAAGAATTCTTGAACTGGGTTTCATTATCCTAAATGAGGGTGTTTGGGAGGCCATGTCTGCATATGATGTTCTTCCAAATAAATTGGAAGGTCTTATGTTCTGTAATCGTGATCATCGGCTCAGCCTCTACCCATTTGGAGAAGTAATCAATAGTGACTATCAGAAATCAGTAATTATTTGCAGCCCTTGGCAGGGGTCCTACTAGGTCAATTCTTCATACTACTAATGGAAAGGGGAACTGATTGATGTCATAGGCTAATGAGGTTGATGTGGGATAATGGAGAATCTCTGACATTTGTCGCACCTCTTCACATAGGCTGCAGCATCTTTGGCCAAGGTCGGCCACCAATATCCTTGCGTGATAATCCTCTTCGCCAAAGGTCTCCCTCCTATGTGACTGGATCAAGAACCCTCGTGTACCTCATGTGGGACGTGAGGAACTTCGGTGGGATGAACGCATCTGAGTAGAGGTAATAGGAATCCCTTTCTATACAGGAAATCTCCTACTATTGAGAACTTTGCAGCTCTGTACCTCAATTTCCTCCTCTCTAACTTTGACTCTGGTATCAACCCCTCTCTAATATATCTGAAAAGGGGATCCATCCATGAGTTCCCTAGGTTCAAATTGAGGCAAGGGTTACTGATCTATTCTTCTTCAATAGTTGCTCTGGGAAAGATCTCAACAGGGACTGTCCTTCTGATATATATCCTTGTTGCCAAAGCTAGACTTGCTAATGTGTCTGCGTGACTGTTATTTTACCGAGGTATTCTCTTTATCTTTACCTCTTTGAAGCCTTCGAGCATCGTTCTCACCCTCTTCAGGTATTTGGCCATCCACTTGGTTAATAACCAACCTTGAGTCACTATGAAGGAGGAGTCGTCTTATACCAACGGTCCTTGCCAAAGAGAGGCCTGCTATCATGGCCTCGTATTTTGACTCATTGTTTGATGCCTTGAAGTTAAACCTCAAGGCGTATTCAATGCTGGTACCATCCGGAGCTGAAAGTATTAGCCCTGCACCGCTTCCACTATCGCAAGAAGACCCATTATCAAAGAGGTTACAGATGTCTTTATCTGATGAGAAGCCCCCTTCTGACATTATTCCTTGGCTGAAAAGGTATCGATCTTCCTCATTATCAGCTATTCCGTTTCTGGTCCTCTTGGATACAACCTCTTTCGAATCTCGGAAGATGCTTATGTTTGACCCTTCTGTAGTCTCTAGATTATTCTCAACCTCGGTCTCTTCCCATGTGAACTCAGCAACGAAGTCTGCAAGCACCTGCCCTTTGATGGCCACCCTGGGCTGATAAGTAAGGTCATACTCCCCCAACTCAATGGCCCAGGTCATCAATCTACCTGACTTCTCAGGTTTATGGAGGACCTGTCTTAGCGGAGATTCGGTGAGGATGACCATGGAATGGTCTTGAAAGTAGGGTTTCATCTTCCTCGAAGCATGTATTAAAGCGTAGGCCAATTTTTCCATCCGAGGATAATTCTGTTCAGTCCCTTGAAGGACTTTACTGTTAAAGTATAAGAGCATTTGGATCCCAACGTCTTCCCGTACTATGGCTGTACTTATAGCTGATTCAGAGACTGCTAGATAAACATACAATTTCTCTCCTACTATGGGCCGAGATAAGAGCAAGGGAGACCCGAGGTAGGACTTGAGTTGGCTAAAAGCCTTGTCACACTCTTCGTCCCATTTGAAGGACTTTCTGAGCACCTTAAAGAACGAAAGGCACTTATCCGTCGCTCTGGAAACAAATCTGTTGGGTGCGGCCACTCTTCCAGTGAGCCTTTGAACGTCCTTGATACTCTTTGGTGTCTTCATGTCAAGCAAAGCCTTGATTTTCTCAGGGTTCGCTTCTATTCCTATTTGATTGATGATGAATCCAAGAAACTTCCCATCTCCTACCCCGAAGACACACTTCATCGGGTTGAGTTTCATCCTGTATAGGTCCATGGTATTAAAGGTCTTTTCCAGGTCTGCCATATGAGTGCAGGCCTTTAAGCTCTTCGTCAACATATCGTCTACATACACCTTCATAGCCTTACCTATTTGGTCTTCGAACATCTTATTCACAAGACGTTGATACGTTGCCCCCGTATTTTTCAAACCAAAGGGAATCACCTTGTAGTAATATGTCCCTTTGTCAGTAATGAAGGCTGTCTTTTCTAAGTCTTTAGCATCCATGAAGATCTGATTGTAGCCTGAATACACGTCCATAAAGCTCATGAGCTCATGCCCTGCAGTAGCATCTACCATCTGATCTATTCGAGGTAAGGGATAACTGTCTTTGGGGCAAGACTTGTTCAGGTCAGTAAAATCTACGCACATTCTCTATTTTCCATTGGCTTTGGGCACAATGACACCGTTCGATAGCCACTTAGGATATATGACTTCCCTAATAAACTCAGCCTCTTTAAATTTTTTTACCTCTTCCCGGATGACATCGTACTTTTCCCTGGAGTAAACTCTTCGTCTTTGTTTGATTGGCTTAGCATCCTTAGTCACATTGAGTTTGTGACACATAACCTCAGCGTTGATGCCAGGCATGTCTGCATGACTCCAAGCGAAGACACTCTGCCTCTTCCTTAAGAAGTCTATCAACTCTTACTTGATTTCCACTTTTAAGGCGTTGCCGACCTGGATGGTTTTTTTCGGTTCGTCCTCATTGAGGATGATGGATTTTACCTCTTCCGTGGCCTCTCCTTTCTTTAACTTTGTTTCGTCTCTAGGGTCAAGTGTGTCAATGTTATAAGTGGTAGTTGCTCTCTTATGAGCCTCTCTCTCTCTTCAGCTGAGTTGAAGTAGCATTCTCGTGCTATAGTCTGGTCACCCTGCACTTCCCCTACCCCATAGGGGGTTGGGAATTTTAGCATCTGGTGGACCGTCGATGGCACGGCTACAAACTCCTTAAGGGCTACTCTTCCTATGATGAGGTTATAGGCCGAGAGACATTTTCGTCCATAACGAAAAGTTGATCTTTCTGGTTAACCTCTTAGGCCACTCATTGCCCATTCGAACGTCCATCTCATACATGCCCAACGGATGGACCTTTTCTCCATTGAAGCCCATTAACGGATGATAATAGGGTACCATCCTAGCTCTGCGAAGGCCTAGGCTTTTGAAGCAGGGCCAAAACATCACATCTGTAGAACTTTCTCCATCTACAAGAATTCTCTGCACCTCACATCCATGAACTCTTATTGTGATCACCAAAGGGTCATCGTGTGGAGCTAGGATGCCTTTGAAGTCGAGTCGGGAAAACCCAACTACGAGAGTGTCTATGTATACCTTCTTTCTCTTCTGCGTAGTCTCAGAAGACGTCAGGTTTACCAGTTCAAGTTTGGCCATTGATTTGGCCTCTTCCACATGAGCTTTTCTATCAGCAACCTTAGAACCACCCCCCACAAGTCCTCCGCATATGGTGCTGATGCCAAAGGAGATCATACCAATCCTCTTCACTGGGGTATTGTCATATTTTGGTGGGAGGTCTGGATCATCTTCGTCATCATCGTCTGAGTCACTATCTCTTCTTGCTGGGATATTGTCATGACATCTGTCGTTCCTCTTCTTATTGGGGTCATCTCTTCCCCTTTTGGGAGCTTTTCCATCAACATATTTCCTCAACTTTCCCGACTTCAACATCTTCTCGATCTTATCCTTTAAGGCGAACCACTTGTCTGTTATATGCCCATGGTCTTGGTGGAATTCACACCATAAGTTCTGGTTCCTCTTATGTGGAGGAGCCTTCAGCTTCTCTAGCCATCTCAGGGAACGGTCATTATTGATCTCATTGAGGATGTGTTCGCAGCTTACAGTAAGAGGGGTATAACGTGCAAACTTGTCATCAATTAACCTCTTCTTTCCATCCTTCTTTCTTTGGAACTTCCTGCTGCTACCTCCGTTCTCATCTTTATACTTAGCGGCCATGGCCTCTTCAGCATTCATGACCTTCCCCGCAGTTGCCAATAGCTCCTCCATGGACTTGGGAGGGTCTTCCGCAAGTTTCCACAACAACTTCCCCTTCTGAAGACCTCCCATGAGGGCGGTCATGGAAATATTCTCTTCGTAATCTTCAACCTCAAGTTTTTCTTTGTTGAACCTAGCGATGTAGTCTCTTAGGCTCGCGTGCTTGCCTTGCTTGACATACAACAGATGAGTGGTCTTCTTTTGAGGTCTTACCCCAAAGAAAAAATTATGGATGAACCGTTCAGTCAATCCCTTAAAGTTCTCAATTGAATTCTTCGAAAAAGAAGTAAACCATATGTGCGTCGCTCCCGTCAAAGTCCCGGAGAAGGCCCAGCATTTCATCTCATCGAGTATTGAGTAAATGTCCGTCGCTGACTGTACATCTCAATATAATGTACTAGATTGGTGCTACCGTAATACTTGGGAGTCACTATGGGTGGATTGAACTTAGCCGGGGTAGGGAAGCTTACTATCTTAGCCATGAACGGAGAACCCTCCGAGAAACCTCTTTGCAGTGGATCCTGACTTTTGATGAGGTCTCCTATCTTTTCCTCAAGGCGTTGGATGGAGTCATTTCATGGTCTTACCACGTTGGCCTGGCCGAGGTTATCCCCAGCTACCTCCAAGGGGTGGATTTAAGGTTCCCTATCTACGGCACAATGTCTGTTATTGACCTCTTCTTGGTCTCTTCCCCGTCCTTGATGAGGCCGATGTTTTCTCTCTTCCCTTTGTGAGCCATCTGCACTTCTCGACCTTGATAACCTTTATCTTAGGTCATTTACTGGGCCGAGACTTTCAAAGGCTGACCCTCTACTCAGCCTATTAAAAGCTGATCCTCGTTGTTGGGCTTCTCCACCTCTTCTGCCCCCACAACCTTGGCTTCGTTAGATAGGACAAACTGTATTGTTCGAAACCTCATACGTCTCCCAAAAATCTTTCGGTACATCTTCCGCCTCTAGATCATTATACTTATCCTCAGGGCAAGGCTTTCCTTGCCTCCCCAGGTGTAAGCGCCTAGGGTCAACAACGTCCCTCCTCCGCTGGGGAGTAGGTTGGTCTTTCCATGGTGTCTGGGATGGTTCCCTGGCGTCAGGCTGAGGCTGAACAGCCATCGAAGTGATCATTTCCGGTGAGACTCCAGGTGGCCTCATCATATTTTGGCTGAGTTGTGCAAATTGCTCCTGCATTGCTAGTTGCATTGCAACCAAAGACCTCAAGGCTTCGGCCACCTCCGCCATTTCGGATTGGGGCGGTGCCTGGCTGGAGCTAGGTCCTCCCGCACCAGGCGGCGGAAGAGGTGGTGTTAATTCTAGTGCCATGTGCTAGCACAAAAGTGCTGGTGTAATAAATGATCTTAATACCTTACAGGACCTCTTTTAATGGTGAAATAGCTCCACGCAAGGGGTGAGGCCTGGTTCACCACCAGAGTCTCCGGTGAGGTTAAGCGAATAATGAGGAAGAGACGGCTTCTTGTTCCCACAGATGGCGCCAAAATGATGATGCTGTAAATAGCACCACCCTTCAAGGTGTTTGTAAGCTCAATTCAGTACATAACAATGGCAGCTCAAGGATAGTAAATATAAGGGAATGAGGCGAGGAGAAGAGGATGAACACAATCATATAAGTGGTTCAGCTAATTAGGCCTACGTCCACTGTGCAAGTGTGTGATTAATATCACTGTATGAGGGCACTAATGGCCATGGATAAAATCTCTCAAGCTTTCTCTCTCTACTGTATATTTGGGCAGAGTTTCAGCTAGGGTTGCTAAAATCGGATCCTTTACAAGGTAGAGGATGACCTCTATATATAGTGCCTGGGGGGGTGTAGTGTACCCTCCAAGCATGCAATGAACATGTGCATAAGGATCGAACCAGTATGAGAATGACACCTGGCTGATCTCATGCAGATAATTATGAACTCAATATTCCCTCACGTGAGGGAAATAATTCAGTTTAACTGACTGAGTACACGTGTTCCTAATAGTACATATGCTGATAAGGACTCGTCCATCTGTGAATGGTCCCAACCTCGGCTCGGAAGAGGATGACGTGGTGACCTTGGCTCAGTGGGAGAGCTGAGGTAAGGCAGGAGGAGCTGTAACGTCGGCCTGGGTCGAGGTATTGGTATCATAGCAGGAACGTTGGCTGATCCCCAGTCGAGATTATTTATGATGACAGGTTGGTAACCTCGACCTTAACCATGATGAGGTTGCAATCCTTGGACGACCAGATGGATAACTGCCTCTATGGATCATGAAGACCTCTCCTGCTGAGGTAACTAGTAACGTCGGTCGTGGCCGACTTTGCTTAGGACGAGACCGTTGGGGGTCAATCTAAGGCCCCTCCAACATCGTCCATCTCCAGGGACGAGGTTGATGTCTCTGAGATGAGGGGGTACATACAGGGCATATCATTCTTCTTCAAAGATGGGTGCTCGACGATAGAGCTGTAGTTGCTCTTGACGAGCAGCGACTAGGGCAGCGCCACTAAGGGCGGTGACAGTGCCAGCAGTGACTAGGGCAGCGCCGCTAAGGGCGGTAACAGTGCCAGCAGCGACAGAGGGGGAACCTGGATGGGTAGTGGCAGCAACCTTGGAAATACATGAATAATCCATGAGAAAGTTCTGATGAGTGGTACAGCTAGGTAAGGAGGGCTAAGAACAAGGAGAGAGGAGCACAACCGCAGGTGGTGGTGCAACAAGATGAGAGAAGGAGGAGACTAGGTAAAGAAGGGGGCAATAATGGAGGTTGCACACAGTTTGCACAGAGTTTCTCTCTGAAAAGAAAGTGGGGAGCTTGAAGAAGATAAAGAAGATGAAGATATAGAAGGGTTTTTGATATAAAAATAGACGTTTGAAGGGTTTCAAACTCGACGGTTGGAGTTTCCTACCATCGCACGAGCAAGGGCCGCCTATAATCATTTCAAATGAACACGTCTCGACAGTTGAAAAGACAGAGTTACATCGAATATAAAGTGACGTATGGGGAATAGAAAGGGTTGCCTTCCTAACCAAGTTTATGTTTTGACGCCAAATTGGTGTCAGACTTATCCATCAACGCCTAACGAAAAATATGTTCCAACGGTTCAAAAAAGCTACGATGTCCCCTCGCCACAGGTCCAAACATTAATTAAATTTTGACTCAGGTACATCGGGGAGAATTTTACTTCTTCCTGGAGGTTCTAACGCGGTGGTCCTTACAAAGGCCAAGAGGCTAGAATTTTTTCACACAGAGAAGTTTCATCGGATTGAGAAGTTTTCGTGCAGACATTTATTGTCCCAACAAATCTCTCCACAAAGGGGAAAACGTAGAGGGGGCTTGAAGGTAATCCTGATATTAGGGATAATTCCCCAATTAGAAACAGTGTTTTTGGATTGAGAAATCGAGGCAGCTCAAGCGTGGCAACTCACCGAGGTGGCCAAAGCGTGGCAACTCACCGAGGCAGCTTAGCGTGGCAACCCATACTTTAGCTTGTTGTATTAGTCATATTGTATTTATGTTTATGTTGGCTGTAAGCTATAACGGTTGTAATGATGTAACGAGAATAATAACGAGTTTTAGTGTGAGGTCAAACCGTACTCGCGAGAGACCAGGCTTGGCAGGGCCTGGGAGAGCTTTCATGCTCTATCGAATGACCTCGTCGTGGGAACTTTAGAGGGACTTGGTTTGGAGGATTGAGAAGTGAGGCACCATTGGGGCTTGTTCTAACCATCTTAGATATACCTGGTAAAACACCAAAGGACCCTGATCGTGGAACCTTGGGTGGAGCAGCTTGGAGTTCCATCGGGCGTTGAGTTATGAACCAAAAAGCCCTCTACTTAATGTCACATCTACTGTAGGTGATGTCACTAGCCAGCTAAATAATGTCAGATATGTACTTGAGTAAACCACCATGGTACTTGGGGCTGTCAGGCAGTTGGTGAGCCACCTCTGTGACAACAGCCCCCTGACACACAGTGGTTAGGCAAAAGGCATGTCTTGGCATTTAATGTTTATGACGTGGAGACAACTAGTGCACAGGCATTTAATGTTGTGACATAAAGTATGAGGGATGTCTTTCATAGTCTTTAATGACTGAGTTGCCTCGGGGGTGGTGTGGGGGGCTATTTAAGGACCCTATCCACCTTTAAGGAAAGGATGATCTTTTGAGAGTTCAGGAGTTATTGCTAGAGAGAATACACATCAGAGAGGGTTATTGCAAACCAGAGGGTTTGCTCACTCACCATTGTTATTTATTATGAAGCTTTTAATACTTGACAGAGATTCTTGAGGGTGTTTTGGGGAGTTTTCTGCCTGACTACCAGGGTGTATATAGGGTGCTTACTTCTCTCTCCCTCTAGCTAAGTCCTTTCTAAGTTCATCACTATATTACGAGTTATACACGAGAGACTTGTGATTTTAAACTGAGTTTCATATTATTCAAGCTGTGTTTGTATTTCTGGTGGATATTCCAAGGTCTTGGCTAATTAACTTATCATTACCATACTCAAAAGGGATTATGACTCCATCTTATCTGAACTAACCTTTTACACACATGATCCTCTCAAGTTTCATATGTTAATCTCAACCATATGATGGTTGTGGCGATCAGAAGTTGGACAACTAGCGACAATTTAATAAGTAATGAGGTTTTAGTGTGCTAGTGGAGTGTGTTGGAATCTATTTCATTAGATTAAGGGATATTCATCTCGAGCAGACATTTCATTAGGTTAAGGAATATTCATATTGTCCCTAATTTGTTAAATTTGAATCCATAGAAAATTCATCTCAAGCATTTGAACAAATATGATATATGCAAATAGTTTTACTAAGAACCTTAATTAAACATTCAACTTAGACATTTGAACAAACATCACATTTGAACAAAAATTAGAGGTTCAATCCTAATTGAGTAAATTGTTTCAATTTAGGGTTAATATTGAATGATTACATTGGCTCAATAAAACTAATATAACTAATAACCCTTTGATCTAAGTATTTAGGCTAATGATTTATAAACAAAAAACCCTCTGATCCAAATGAACCTCATATGTTTCTTACAAACACTAAACCCATCAAAATGGTCTCGGAAAGGCAATACACAAATTATTATGCAAAAATAAGAGTAACATAGCTAGGATAAAAAATGCATGCATGTGTAAACGTATATGTGTAAGACAATATTTTCATACACATTGAAGAAAATATGAGTAACCATGGTTTAAATTCAATAAAAATAATATTTAGTCATCATGGTTTGAAAATTAGTCGATATCGCGTCGTATCTCCGAGACCTCTAAAAATTTGTTACAAATCGTCAATAGGTACTCCCAATACCGATCATCACTAATTTGAAAGATATCACTAAAACAATTATAGCATTCACATTCGTTACATATCCCAAATAATAATGTTAGCAGTATAGTTAGTTGGTCTTTGGAAAACACAAATAAAGTCTGAAATTTTATATTAGTGCAAAAAAACTCACATGCAAAAGTAAAATTACTACATCCAACCAAACTTAGCAAAGGAAAAATATATATACTAAATTAAACAAAATACAAAAGAACAATATAAAATGATTTAGACACACCATCCTTGTACTCCCTAAGTACCTCCTTAGGTCCCTAACACTTCTCCTCCCACCAAAAGACCCTAGGTCTTAATTCAAACCCTGATCCCGAGACCATTGGGAACTTCAAACCCTCTTTGACCTTGGTCAACTCTCATAGAACTCTTATAAGACTTTGAATTCCCTTTCTAACGGTCCATAACGTGCATGAATCGGCCTCATGGTTCGTGCGTACTCACCTTTTTACTCAAACCTTGATCAAGAGGCCACCGGACACTCTTGATCCCCAGTTGACCACGGTTAACTTTTCAACCCGAGTTAAACTCATTAAAATCTCATAGGTCTCAGAATACTCTTTCCAAAGGTCCATACCATGCCCAAATCGGTCTCATGGTTGACATGTACTTTCTTTTTTACTTCGAGAACCCCCATCAAGAGACCATCGTGTGCCTCCAAGCCTCATTTGACTTTGGTAAACTATCGAACCAGGAATTAGCTTAATGAATTTTTTATGGCTCCGAATATCCTTTTCAACGGTATTGGCCATGCATTATTCGGACCTACAGTTTTCATTTTATGCCCATTTTTCCAAAAAAGTTCATTTCGGACAACATATAGGCACCCATTATACTTTACTTCACTAACAAACCAGGGGTATGACGATAAGCAAGCTAGGGCCGATGCTAATAGGCACCCCCCTAAAACCTTAATTTTTTACTACTTAAGGAGGCCATGACCTTATTTCCAATGGTCCTTTTCTGAAGTCAGAATCATTCTCCTCGAAATCAATTGGTCAAAATTTCATTTTTCCAAACATTCTACCCATTTTCTTATGTTATTCTCATCCATATTCTATCCTAATTCTAACCCTTACCTCACCATCATTGAATCATCGAAACATCAGCCTCTACTACTAGAAAATCAGGATTAAAGTCCTATAGAAGGTCTACTCTCATCTTTTTACAACTCATTTAATTAGTATTAGTTATATACTTTTCTTTCCACTTTTGATATATCTTTCTTTTATTTCATTCGTTCACTTCAAAATTAATCTCCTTTTTATTATTATTACACATAAAACATATTTTAATAAAATTTTAAAAAACCAAAAAGAGATTTTTCCTATCAACCGTAAGCTAGAATTTGTTCATTTTCCACACTCCCTACATTTGTGCACATTTTTTAAAAACAAATATAAGGAAGTTCTAATTTCTAATTTATGGATTAAATCCCACACTTGTGCATTATCAAATTAAGTAAATTTTGATGTATTTTTTCTACGTAGGCATCCATTTTCTCATATAGTCACTTTATGTTTTCTCGCATTTAGTAGTATTAAAAATACGCAGACTCCTATATAATAGTGTTCCCACTCGAGATACACATTCACTTCGTGATACTGATTTGTGATATGATGAGAAAGTAACATTATATTTGTATGTTATTCTTTTGTACACTCCTTAGAATGATTTCTCTCCATCTTTCCCATGAAGTGGGTAGGATGGCTTCTTTCTCTCATTATTCACATTGAACACTTGTACACACGTATCACATTTTGGAGAAAAGGAGAACATTACCATAGCCCATGAGAGACCAAAAGGGCGGAATGGGTGTTAACACCTTCCCATTCTGTAACTTACTCCCCGGAACCCCGACTCATTTGGTTTCATAAGCATCAATATGCCTTTGATGTCTTTCTCTTTGGGACTACTAAATTCTTTTGCCTATTTTGAGAAAAATAGGTTGGCGACTCCATTTCTACATTTTTCTCCCATTGACGACGGACGATTTAAATCAATGACATCCCACAAAGATTAGCGCAAGTGGCAGAAAGAGGATTCCTTTATCCTCAAATACCCGCACGCATGGAGAGAGAGAGAGAGAGAGAGAGAGAGAGAGATTTCTCCATTTGTCCCTCCTCTCCAATTTTGGGTCCGTCCCGTGCCGGAGAAATTCGCCCCGGATGGCCATAGTGGCGACTCTGCTGGGGACTTTTTTAGAGGACTAGACTCAATTTTACTTGGGTTTTGTTTCCCTCTCCCTCCTTTTTCTCTACTTTTCTACATGTGTACATATTCCACCACTTATATGTTTTTCTTACTCTCATGCTTATATGTCGTATATATGCCTTGTTTAAATATCATGGTGTTTATATCTTTATCTCTACCTTGATCTTTTCTCATCACATGTGAATATTATCTTCTTATCACATGTTTCACCATTGACTCAATTATATATATTCACCATGTTTCACTGTTTACTCACTTGTATGTATTCATCGTGTTTCACTCCACAAACTCTCACATGATCCACACCACTTTCACATACCCATACCTAGTCACACTAGCAAACACTTCCAAATTTCTCTTACTTGTATATATCCACATACTTTATTCACTCACTCATGTTTACATGTCACTCATATTCGCTGGTATCTATTCGCATGTCTCACATTTTATTTCTATCACCATGTTTTGTATAGTCTCCATGTTTCATGTACATACTTGCTAATTTTACTCTTTATATTTATCCCTTTGTCCCATGCTACTTGTATATTTTATGTTATCCCTCATAGTGGTAGTATTTCTCTCTCTTACCATACACAAAAATCCCCATAAAATACTAATTAAAACTCATGCATTCTTGCACACCACATCACTTGAACATTGCAATATTGATCAAAATTGTATCCTTTATTGAGGGGACGTACACTTCGTGATGGGTGTCGATCCTGCAAGGGAAACAATTAACCTAAACAATATGATTCCAACTGTTCATTGGCCTCGTACTTTTGACGTATATCGAACGGTCCCCTCCGCATCGTACCACTTGATCAAACTCACTATATAGTAGGGAACTCGTTCACCTACGTTGAGCATATCGAATTTTCTTTCACACGTACCATTTCCATAAGGTATATCGTGAGGCAATTCAAGTTCAGTTGGGTATATCATATGGATTCTCCACACATACTGGTGAATGATTGCCTTTATAAGCAACATGTATATCGTGGAAGTCATGCCAAAGGAGGGAACCTTTCAGCTAACTTGCATCAACCTTATATAGGCATCTACTATAGGATACTCATGCCTAATTTTCCAGTTACAGCGCAAAATTCTACTGAAATTATGGGTCACCTTACCACTCAAATTTTCGTGTTATTTTCCCCACTTTTAAAATAGGACCCTATTCGTGAGTATGGAAACAAGTCATGCATGTCTTGCATCATGTACCCTATCTTTTCCCCAGACTCGGGTCCATTTCGACATTTTTCTTGCATCCTAGGCAAAGCCTAATTCAAGTGGAACCTAATAATAATAACCATGTTGAGGATTTTCTTTTTTCCTCTTTTCAAAAAATACAAAAATATTTTCTACTTTTTTTAAAAAAAAAGGAAAAAAAAAAACGTATATGCCAAAAATATTTCTCTTTCCCTCAAAACAAATAAAAATTATTTTTCCTCTCATGTGCGATTGCGCACCCCGATTTTGGCTTAGCTCCCTATTGGCTTAGGTCTTCCGTCAAACCACCCCAAATCTCCATTACTTCCTCTGATTCTTTTAGAGAGTTCTAGATAACCCTTGGAAGGTTATTCATGCAGAACATTGACCAGGCTGCAAACTCCCAACTAGATCTGATGACAATCATTTCCCAGCTCAGTGCTAAGATTGACAAACTTCAGGCAGAAGTTCAAAAAATGCAATGATATTGGGTTCAGACTCCAGAGACTCCCGATATCAAAATCCTCTTTCCCCGTTCCATGGGTCCATCATCTCCAGAACCATTGTAGTTTCTAAAAGAGTATCAATATGCCCTGCATGCCCCACCTTCCAATGGGTTGCCGACAGCTCAACAGCCAATACAAAATTATGCCTAGCCAGGGGCTAATATACTAGTGCCAGTGAATCGCAAGGAGGAATAATTGAATAAGGTAAAGGAGGACTTTGGGTTGCTGTCTAAAAAATTTGACCAGGTTAATATCTCAAGGAACTATATGGACTACACCCACATATCTCCCTATCCCAAATCCAGACTATCGAAGAATTTCAAAATGCCGGACATTGAGAAGTTCAAAGATAGCGGGCCTCCAATTGTGTACCTACGTAGCTATCATAGTTCCATGAATCTCCTTGGGGCATCGAAGGAGATAGTGGTCTAAATGTTCCATTAGACCCTCAAGAAATGTGCCATTGGATGGTTTATGTCCCTCGAAGAGTCTAGCATCCGTTGTTGGAAAGATATAGCCCATAATTGCATGACTCAGTACAAGTATAATGAAAAACTGGAAGTTACATGATGAGACATGGAACTACTCATACAAAACTCGGGGGGGTCAATTAATAGCTTCATTGGAAGGTGGAGAGAGAAAGCAACTACTATGACAAATCGACTATCATAAGAAGAGCAGGTAAGCATAGTAAAGAAGAAATTCTTATCCCATATTCGAGATTCAATAGGAGGTTAATACTACCCCCACTTCAGAGCCCTCCTGAAGGCCGGGGTCGCAGTTGAATAAGGGGTCACAAATTAGAAAGTTAAATCTGATCCAAAAAGGTTGATTAGGCAGTTCGCACCTCGAAAGTATGAAAAATCGACTAGTACCTCACTCTCAACCATTAGTAACGTATCCCAAATTTCTAGCTCTTGGACACTTAAAAGTCATCCTATTATTGTGAAAAAAGAGCATACCAAACTTAATGCTCCTCTATCAAAAGTGTATCAAGCCCTTCTGAAAAAATCCTCATCAAACCTTTGGAACCCCAACCTTTGCCAGATCCTATTCGTAGAAACGTCAAACATGATTCCCATTGAACTTCCACCAAATCTTTGGGCACACCATCGATTAATACTTGCATCTAAAGAATGTTATCCAGAGCCTCATAGACAGAGGGATCACTGCCCCACTAGCTAATCCTTAGCTAAATACCACCCAGAATCCTCTCCCAGAGGTGAATGCCATCCTCTTGAAAGAGATCCAAAATTCGATCCTTTAATTATAATCAAGCCTATTGAAACACCCAATTTACCTACCATCTCACCTAAACACCTCAAAATTTGTCATTTATTTCTCCTACATCTTGTAAATTCTATAGACACAGCTATATAACTCCTTACTAAAGCCTGCATTAACGTTCATACCCGCTCAAAAGGGGAAGGCATGGAACTACTAGCAGTTTTAGATCAGTTTCAGAAGTTCAGGCTGAAATTTCCCTCAAAGGTGACCATACACTGTGAATAGATCAATGACTTATTTATGAAAGCCCAAAAGTAGGTCCCCCCAACAATTTGATAAATGAGTCATACCTACAGAAAAGTTTAGTCTGGAAGACATTTTACAAGTTATTTATGATGCATTTTTTAAAAGGCAAGAAATATGCATGGTCTTCGAGTTACTCACGATTTTGAAACTCCAAGGGCACTTGGTCCCTTCCTTCCACCACTTCCCTGCTAAATGGGAAAATCTATATGACAAAGTCGTAGAGGTTGTGGAAAATATAGATTTTTCATGGAAAGAAGACATTTTTCCCATCGGATGGGGTGACGACTTTGACAACTCAAGCAATGAACCAGAAGTTCAAGATTTTCCCTTTTTTGGATTCCCCGAATTGTGGTATGAACCTATAAAGAATGATTAAATTGGGGCTGGAGATCTTCTTTGAAGATAAAGTCGCTTTGGATGAAGGGCAGAAGCATAAGGTAGAGCCTCTAATAAACAAATCCATGGAAAGCACTGAAAATTTCAAAGAAAGTGACACTGATGAATCCTTTAACCTACATATATTGGTGTTGGATCTCTGTAGGATCCACCTGAAACTCGAACTGTCTGACCCATATGAGAATATCACCATTGTTAAATCACACCTCCTCAATTGGCATGCCATTCCTATCCAGCCTACAGAAATCAACCTGAACGCCCTATCCATTCCCTCTAAGAAACACTCGAGTCTACTATTTTATCTATTTCCAATGTAATTTTGAATGAGGCCTCCCTTGATGAGGTTCTCACTATAGTATTCCCTAAAAACATTTTTAATGAAATAAATGAGGAACATAGAGAAATAATTCTCAACATTATGTGAAAATTAAGAGTTATAGAAGTTATTACAATTAATCAAGTGGGAAGTATAAATAAAAAACATGTAATAAAACTTATTATTTCCGGTTGTATTGCATCATGTCACATTCTCAATGAAAGATATGAGTTGTTTGTAAAAGACAATGACACCTTATGCAAATCAATATGTAAATTGCTTATAAATTGCATCCTTTTAGTTATCTATTACAATGGTTACATTCTAAATGAATTTATAGGAAATTTTGAGGATAAAAGGTTTTAGTGATGAATTATTATCCCACATATACAAATTAAGTTGAATATAACATGAAAAATGAAATTGTTAACATTCAAGTTCGATTTGACCCCTTATATAAAGTCAAAAACAAACCCAGACTTAGTTAGCTACATACAGTCGATATGAACCTCCTGGATTTTGAATTGTCTGAATTCGAATTATTTCTCAGAAGTTGTACCCTTTCTCCGAACAGTGCACAAAAAAATTCGCAAATGCAACGAATAATGATAAACAAAACAAAGAGGCATAAATAAATATTACCATTTATTGATTTTAATCAAACAAAAATCTTTTATTACAAAAGTTTAGCATTTGATACATGCAAATATATTCCATCATCACATATTCTCAACACATATGTAAAAGACATCTTGTGTTACACTCTTATCCACCAGCCCACTGAAACAAACAAGAAAACACCATCATGTGGAATGAAAATACATTCAATAAGCTTCGTTGGCCGCATCATTAAGTCCTAAAAAGTTTAATATAAGGACTCTTTACTGATTAATAATTTTTATAGTAGTAGCTTTCGATTCACATTATGTTGGGATAGTGACTACAATGCTGGATGAACTACATATAATTGAAGAAAACCATATGAAAAATCGTGATTGATCAAACTTGTGTATTTAAGTTCAACCTTATAGTAACATTTACATTGATCGTTACTAATGATGCCAAAATTTGGATGACTATAACTTCGTCTAATATGAAATATTTATGAGTTAGACTTAGGAAATAAAAGACAATTAACGAATTTTGACGCCAGTGTTTAATTGGTTCAGCCTGAGGGATTGAGCCTACATTTATGGTTGGAGTGCTCTCTTTCTCTCTTTATATTAAAATGGGGCCAAAATGCCAAATTACAAGTGTGCAATGGTTTTGTTTCCAGACTAAGTCATAAGAACTCCCAGAGGCTGTGTTACAAGTAGAGTAAGAGAGAACACAAGTGTATAGTAAAATGAAGCTGAACTATCAACCTGCTTTTTCTTAGTGAAGTGTAGAGTATTTTATAGCCTTCGAGATTTAGTCAAGAATGAGCCTTTAATTGTGGTTATGGGAGGTATTAATACTTACCTTCTCTGAGGATGCTCACCTTCTCTAAGGACATGTTAGGGCTATTAATGCTCACCTTTTTGAGGATGTGTCATAGCCATTTAATGCTCACCTTTTTCGTGCACATGTCATGCATTAATTATATCACCCAGAAGTTATGAAGATGGTATGAGAGGCCTTAGATAAGTATCTTGGATCCATTTATTAAGTTGGGATAGTCATGCATAGGACATAGTCACGTGTAGGACTTTGTCACGTATAGGGATGTGGAGGACATGATAATGTTCAAGACATCATCACGTATATAGGTAGGTCATGCGTAAGACTTGTAGTTGATCTTCGTACTTTCTTCTAATTTGAATCGGTTGTATCTAGCGAGGGTCCGATACCTTTTGTAAAATCATGTCTTCAGTTTGTGTGGTATTCTTTCATAAGTAGAGGGCCCCACAGATGCTTATTTGTACCATGTACACATACATATATATTAGGGGTCCCATATTTTTGCCTCATGTAAGGCTCGAACATATTCACATGGGGTTGTATATGGTGGCATTGGCCCCACGAAGAAAATTGTTCTTGTTACAAATTCTCTGCTACTTGGACCCTTGAGATGGACTGGGCCTTGACTAAGTTGAGTACCAAGTTTTTACATATCAGTTGACCCTCAATTTCCATGAGATGACTTTAATCGCGTGGAAATCTAATATGAAATTCCCAGTACGCAGAGTTTTAATAAGGCTCATAACTCTTGAATTTGCGTTGGTGAAATGCATAACCATACTAAATTTTATAAGAGGTGTGCAGTGGGGGTCCTACGTTCATATTCCATTCCAAGCTCTCCTCCTGACTAGTGAAGGAGGTAAAGTAGTAGAGGGTCCCGCATTATTTATGTAATCTCAGTAGAAGAGTTCAAATAATGGTAGCATTCTTGGTAAATAAGTGAGGTAACAAAAGAAAAATCTGGGACTGCTGGGGGCCACATTATCATTATGCCATCCCATATATCGTAGCAACATACTTCATCCCTCATCTAACAGCAAGCTACCAAGGTTCCACAGATTTGCATCGAAGAAAACCATTTATTCTTCATTTCAACAGTAAGTATATAGTGGGGATCCCACTTCTGCGCTTTTTTATTTGTAGAAGTAAGTTCATGGGGACCCACTTCCCTTTCATTCTTGAATGCATGTTAACTATAAAACACCTTTTAGGGAAAACAACAACATTTTAGGAAAGATAATAGGTGGTAGGGTCCACGTTAGGATTTTTAATCTCAACATCTCATCTATAAGTTCTAGTAGTATTTGCACTAAAGAAGTGGGAGTACATAGGGCCATGTTATCTTTCTTTTTAAGTAAAGAAAGTTGAGATAGTGGGAACCCACGTTGTATCTTTAATTCAAAATGCTTCTTTGTTGGAGAGTTGTGTACTTTGACACAAGGAATTGAGAGGAAAAAGGGTAGGATCCATGTAAACAATGCCCAAGCTCTTTTTTTTCTTCCTCAACAATCGTGGACCCTATCATTAAGTGGGTTAAAAATGAACATAACTAGAGACATCATCAATCAATTGTTCATTTGTCACCACTCTTAAGCCAATACTTCACAATTTATTACCAGTTCTCGAGTTTTGAATCCTGCTTCATAAATCTGGACTGTGATTTGGGGTACGCTAGCCATGCTATCCATACCTCTTTGGTTATCACCAATTTCTATCGTATTTTTGGTCTGAAGATTTGTACGATTTTGAGTCTGCTTCTCCTTTAGGTAAGATTTATGCATTTTGTTTATGTTCATTGAATGTTGTGCTAGCATATTTCCCCTTAAGTAATCTTGAATTTTGACCTCCCCAGATAATGCATGTTGACACAATTTTTTACTTGTGTCGTGGATTTAAAAAGTAAACCACCTTTGAATTTCATGAACATTCTAGAATGGAACTCTAGTTGCACTCTTATTTTATTTTTTTTCTCCCATTGCCTCTTATGTAAAAATCTATTCTCTTTTATCTGTCTGGATATGAGTACTATATAAAGTTTTAAGATTGGATACTAATTGTTATCTAGATAACCATTTTTACTTTGACCCAAGTAGAGATTTTATCCTCTCCTAAATTTGTATCTTAATTCGACTAGGCTTTGATCACCTTTAGCTTGATTTCTATACTTCTAGAGGTCGACCCATCCAAGGGTTGTATGACATTTATTATTAGTGACTTTATCCTATGATTGAGGGTGATCTTATACCATTTGACATAATGGTTTAGGAGTCTTCAGAAAATGCTGGGGATCATTTGTGAAACATTGAAGGTATTGTGCTTACCTCCACTAACGGTGGGGGAGGAGCTATTGGAGAGGACACCACTTTTTTGCCTACCCTTCCGCTCAATTTTTTGACACACGTGGAGACCCATGACTACCCACCTCATGTCTCTAGTATCAGTGTCATGGAGCTATGTTCCACTATTAGTAGCTTTGAGTTTCAGGATATACTAGTTAAATACAATATTCTGGATATTATTAGACTTAAGGTACTATGACCATTTTAATGTGAATGTTGTAGCCCCAAGGAAGGTGAGTTGTGCCTTTATAAGTATTCCTTTAAAGCAGGATTGCGACTTTCTTTCCCTCGTTGTGTGAGGGAAGTATCGAATTTTATTGGTTTTTTTCCTGGGCCACTTCAACCAAATGCTTGGAAGAACTTACTAATCACCCTTATTAGATTCAAGCAGGTGATAGTGAAATTTCTTAGTCCACAAGAGTTTTTGTACTTTTATCATCTTGGGACTTCCATAAAAGCAAAAACGGGGGGTTGGTACCACCTCACCATTAGGTCCAAGGAAACTTACATGCTTAAAGCTCCTTTTCCTACTAATATTGATTAGAAGCATGACTTCTTCTTTGTTTATGGACAATGGTTTCTTATTCCTGGTGATTACCCACTGAATGGTGAGTTCTTGACCCTTTAGATATTGTCTATGCGTAGTAATAATTGCAAATATGTATGTATATTTTGCTTTTGACTATGGTAACCTGAATTTTTCTGATCATTTTTGTTGAAGAGCATTGTATTTTGGATGGTGCCTCCATTCATCATGTGCGGGAGGCTGAAGAACTAGATAGCATGAGAGCTGGTGAGTTATTTCTGGAGAGTTTTCTTCATCGCTATTATTTGGGTCTACTCCCACCTGTCTTGGTCCTAACCCCCACTCATGGTGTTAGTTCCTCATATGAGTATATATATATATATATATATATATATATATATATATATATATATATATATATATTGTACTTCTTAGATCGGGTACTATCTTCTTAATTATTAATATTTCCCCTTGTACTTGCAGCTCCTTCCACGGGTAAATGAAAAGTGGGGGATTTATAGTAGGAGGTAAGGGAAATCTATTGGAGCATTTTGGAGGTGGATTCTTCCATTGTTTAAGAAGATAGGATTGTGAAAACTTGAATTGCACATGGTTACATTATGTAACCATGTGTTTTTGGCCTCTACTGTCCATGTGGAGGCTATTGTGGTGAGGGGGTAAGGTGAAATATTGAATCTTTAGTTTTTAGTCCTTGGTTTGAAGTTTTTATATTTATTTGGCATTAAATATGGTATTTTGGTAAGTTTTAGTGGTATTTAAGTAATTTCATGAAAATGTACGGGCTGAGACTATAAGTTCTAGTTAGTTGAAGTCTAGAGGTTTGATTTAATAGAAAGTTTAGGTCTAGCGGTTAAGTATAGGTCCAGTTATGTTTGTTTGAAAAGTTCAAGGGTCATTTTGAAAATTTTAAAACTTCAAGGGG
The DNA here is from genome assembly GCA_949130495.1 of Sambucus nigra. Classification (NCBI taxonomy): domain Eukaryota; kingdom Viridiplantae; phylum Streptophyta; class Magnoliopsida; order Dipsacales; family Adoxaceae; genus Sambucus; species Sambucus nigra. Next base: position 209,051,438 of record OX422216.1, on the reverse strand, counting down.
TACTTAGGTAACTAAGTAAAGTTATAGGTTTGGTAGAGAAGCTTCATCTTTGTTAGGCTGATTTTGAATTTGAATAATCTATTAGGGGTATAATGGGATTTGTAAGTAATTATTGATATAAACTAGCTAGGTTAGTATGTGTGGGTGTTATAGAAGGTGACGAATAATGATTATGGATTCCTAATCTTAAGCAGAAGTTTCAAAAGATGTCATTGTCAAATTGAGTACCATTACTATTAGTGATCACCATAGGGAGGCCATACAAAGTTCTCAATCATCTTCTCGATTATAGTGGTGAGGGGTTCTGCTTCCACCCATTTTATGAGGTAATCTATTATCACCACTGTGAATTTTCTCCATCCTGGTGTATGAATAAGAGGACCTACTAGGTCTATTACCCACTGAGCAAATGGATAAGCTGAGTTTATTAGGACTAGCTCACTTGGTGGTTTCCTTGGGACGTTAGAGTACCTTTGGCACTTTTTGCATTTTTTCACAGTTTTATCTGCATCCTTAAACAATGTAGGCCAGAAATATCCCTGTGGTATCACACGATTAGCAAGGAACATTACCCTCAGATTCCCCCTACATATCTCTTCATCAACCTTAGCTTCTTCTGGGTGGAGGCACCTCGGGAGTGGCAAAGTGTAAGCTCTTTTATGAATTACTTTGTTGATGATTATGTAATAAGTGGCCCTATACTTGATCTTCATAACCTCTACTTTGTCCTCCAGTAGTGTTCTATTTTCTAGTAGATTTGGATAGGGTCCATCCAACATTGACAATACTCTACACGCTCTATGAAAGGAGGCTCTCTTGTACCTCAGTGAACTTTTGGTCTAAGAATTCCACATTATTGGAATTCGTATTCTCTTCCAGGGAGGCCACCTTTGCAAGTGAGTCTTCTCTCTTATTGTCCCCCCTCTGGATTATAATGATCACAAAGTCTTTGAAATATATCATAAGATTCTTGACTTTCTCTAAGTAGTTTTCCATATGTTACTCCCTATCTTCATATTCCTCTATGACTTGGTTCGCTATTAATTGAGAGTCACTATGAACTTTGACTTGTTCTACATCAAACTCCTTGGCCAACCTCAACGTGGTTAATAATGCTTCATAATTCGCCTCATTGTAAGAGTCCTTGAAGTTAAACTTTAGTGCCTGGTCAATTAATATGCCATCTAACACCTCAGGAATTAGGTCGGTTCCGCTTCCTAACTAGTTAGACGATCCATCCACATGTAGGACTCGGATTGGAATCATTGGATCCATGGTTTAAGCACCCTTATTTTACACTGATTCTTATTCCACTTCTTCTGCTTGCTTTGGTGTGCTTCTCCCATAGATGTAAATTCTGCTACAAAGTTCGTAAGGTTCTGCCCTTTGATATAAGTCCTTGGCCAGTGTTTAATGTCAAACTGACCCAACTTAACAGATTAAATCATCAAACACCCCCAAGTTTCTAGTTTGTGAAGTATCCTATGAAGAGGATGGTTAGTCATCACAATAATCCAATATCCTTAGAAATAAGGGCACAACTTCCTTGAGCAAATTATGAGGGAAAACGCTAATTTCTCCATTTGTGGGTACCTAGTTTCTACTCCTTGGAGTTCTTTACTTGAGTAATATATTTTTCTCTGAACTTCTTCATAATCCATAACTAGTGCTGAGCTCACGGCCCATGATGACACTACAAAATATAGGTATAAATCCTCCCTTGGTTGGGCTCTGGAAACCAATGGAGTAGTACCTATGTATTCTTTGAGTTCATAGAAGGATAGTTCACATTGATCATTCCAAGTACAAACCTTTCTCAAGACTTTGAAAAATGGGAGACACTTGTTCGTGGCTCGTGAAATGAACCTATTAAGTGTTTCCACTCTCCCTATAAGGTTTTGGACTTCTTTCAAAGTCCTTGGGGACTTCATATTAAGGAAGGATTGAATTTTCTATGGATTTTTATCTACTATGAGCTTTGTAACCATAAACACTAAGAATTTTCTTCTGGACACTCCAAATGCACACATAGTGGGATTCAAACTCATCTTATGTTGAGGAAGAAAGAAAAAGGTTTTATTAAGGTCCTTGATGTGATTGGAGGCAATGAGACTCTTCGCCAGTATGTCATCGACATAAACTTACATGATCTTCCCTATTTGCCTTTCAAACATTGAGTTTAATAACCTGTGATTGGTTGCTCCTACATTTTTAAGACCAAGAGTCATAACTTTGTAAAAATATATGCCTCGATCAGTGATAAACGAGGTTTTCTCCTCATCTTCTGCAGTTATTTGAATTTAGTTATATCTAGAGTACACAGCTATAAAGGATAGAAACTCATGACCTATTTTGGCATCCACTAACATATCTATCCTTGGAAACGGGTATTTGTCCTTTGGAAAAGCCTTATTTAGGTCCGTGAAGTCCACACAAAGCCTCCACTTATCGTTTAGCTTCTACACAAGCACCACATTTGAGATCCATTCAGGTTAGTGAACTTACCTAATGGACTTAACCTTGAGCAACTTGTTCACTTCTTCTATCGCTACTTCATTTATTTTTACTACAAAGGACCTCCTCGTTTGCTTCATCAGCTTACAATCTTGATCTACACATAAAATAATGGGTCATGATTGCTCTATCTACCCCTGTTATGTCTGTGTGACTACAAGAAAATATATCCTTATTACTTTTGAGTAACAGCATAAGTTCTTACTTAAGTAAGGGGTCCAGTAGGGAATCCACATGCAAGGTGTGGTATGTATCCTCTTCATCTAGTCAAACTACTTCCAATTCCTCATTAGGGCTCCCCTGCATCGTAGGTTATTTTTCTCTAAGGTCCAGACCATCCATTTTAAAAGATTCACCTCCTACTTTCTTCTTCATTGATGTAAAGTAACAGTCCCTTGCCTATTTTTTATTTCCCCTGAATTTCCTAACCCCGCTAGCTCGGGTTGGGAAACGAATGGTGAGACTATGGGTACACAGGCATGCCTTAATTCTGTTTAGAGTGGAGTGCCCAATGATGATGTTATAGCTTGGTGGTCTATCCAGTGCCAAAAACTTGGTCATGGTGGAATTTTGTAATAGTGTTGTGCCTAAGGTCACCTTAAGCTTAATGTAACCTAATGGATACGCCTTTTCTCCTAAAAAATCAACCAAAGGTACTCTCACTGGTTAAAGGATTTCCTTAGTCAAACCCATCCTTTTAAATCCATCATAAAATAATATGTCGTGTTCACTTCTCGTGTCTATTAACACCCTGTGAACTTGGTGTGATGCCGCAGTCATTGTGATAATAAAAATATCATCATGTGGATCATATATATTGCATCCATCCTCCTCAAAGAAGGATATTATGGTGGGAGTTACCCGAGGAACTTTAGCTTCTCTTATTTCATTTACTTACAAACACTCCGGAGACCTTAAATTTTTCTAAGATGTGACTTTCAAGCAGAGCTACTTGCTCCTCCTCTTGCAACCATTGATAATAAATAACTCTGCAGTCGGGGCTTCAACTTTACTAGCGTTAGCTTTATCTGGATTAGGAGGCCTTTGTTGTCAATTTTTTGGGATGAATTACCTCAGGTGTCCCAGCTGAATGAACCGTTCAATATCCTCCTTGATCTTGATACATTCATTAGTTTCATGTTCATGGTATCGGTTGAACCAATAATACTTTTGTTTGTTTCTTTTCTCACTTAGGGTCCTCATTTTGGTAGGAGCTCAAAAGAGGTTAGTGCCCTTCGTTTCATTGAAAAATTCCGCCTGTAGGAGATGTCAATGGAGTAAACTTATGAAATGTCGAAGGTCCAGATATCTCATTTTGCTTCTTCTTCTTCTTCTTCTTCTTCTTCTTCTTCTTCTTCTTCTTCTTCTTCTTCTTCTTCTTCTTCTTCTTCTTCTTCTTCTTGTCTACAACCTGGGTTTGTGGGGCGGGGTTAGAGCTCTTATATCCTCCATCTACCTTAGACGTGGCACTTGTGATTAGTGCATCTTTCGTATTTATTTTCTTCACTTTCTCAGCCAATAGTTGGGCCATTGTGGTTGGAGATTTTGTGGAGAAGGCCATAATGCACCTAGTGGATTGGACTTCGGTTGTGAAAATTGTAATGACTACTTGATTAGGAAGACCATCCACTTTGAGAGGTTCTTCATTGAATCTTTTCACAATCCTGGAGGGATTCTCCTTTTTGTTTCTTCACATTCAACAAATAGGTTGAGGGTTTTAAATGCTTCCTTACTCCAATGAATTGAACTATAAATAGAGTGTTAATTTCCTTAAAGGATGTGAAAGACCCAGGTGAGAGTTTATTATACTACTACCTTGTAGATACTTTCAATGTGGTGGCAAAGGCTCTGCATTTGATGTAATCAGGGACCTATTGTAAAACTCATTACCACATAATACTATTGAATTTGGGTAATAGTATCTTTGGTCCCATCGTAGCTCTCAAGGGTGGGGACTTTGAACTTCCTGGATACAAGACACTAGCAGCCTAACCTGGAAAAACGAGACTCAAAGAATAAGTCAAGTGTGTCAACATTCGGGGGCATAAACCCAATAGCCTTTATATAATCTCCAATTTGATTTCTCATTTTTAACGAAGGCTCTCATCCCTAGCATTCTCAGTGGGCCTGCGGGAGGTGTGCGAGAGGTTATCCTGGGAGGTCAACCTCTCTTGGACTGAGATGAGAGTGCGTGAATACTCAGACAATGCCTAAGAACGGTTCTCATACGGGACTTAGACTCTGAAAGGTTTTGGTCTGCCAGAGGCATATGAGATCCATTGATGGATGAATACATGTGGCTTTTGATGGGGCCCCTCCACCTCAGCCATGCTCTCTGCATGGTTTTCCTCTGGTGTAAGGCATTAGTCCCGATAGCACTTTCGCTAACTAGGCTTGCAACATAACTCGATTGTTGAGCATTTTTTACATGTCATGAAACATTGCTATGGGATCCATGGGAAAGGAATCCAACTCACTAGTAAAAGAGCGATTTAGGAAAGTGTTAAGTCTCTTCCCAAAGATGGCGCCAGCTGATGTTGCCAAAATTTGGATGACTTTGACTTCACCTATTATGAAATATGTGTGAGTTGGACTTAGGAAATGAAAGACAATAAATGAATTTTAACACTAGTGTTAACGTGGTTCAGCCTGATGGATTGGGACTACATCCACAATTGGAATGTTCTATTTCTCCCTTTGTATTAAAATGGAGCTAGAATGCTAAATTACAAGTGCCCAAAGGCTGTGTTGCCAAACTGAGTTACAAGAATTCTTGGAGGCTGTGTTACAGGTAGAGTAAGAGAGAATACACATGTGTGGTAAAATGAAGCTCAACCATCAACCTACCTTTTCTTAGTGAAGTTTTAGGTATTTTATAGCTTTGGAGCTTTAGTCGAGTAGGAGGCTTTAACTGTAGTGGTTAGGAGGTATTAATACTTACCTTCTCTAAGGGCATGTCAAAGCCATTAATGCTCACATTCTCCAAGGACATATCATGGCTCAACTTCTCCGAGTATGTGTTAGAGACATTTAATGCTCACCTTCTCTAAGGACCTGTCATGCATTAATTGTGTCACCTGGATGTTACGAACATGGTATGGGAGGCCTTATATAAGTATCTTATATTGCTTTACTGAGTTGGGTTAGTCATGCGCAATACATAGGCATATGCAAGAATTGATCATGTACAGTGATGTGGAGGACATGGTAACGCGCAATACATGGTCACGTACATGGGTAGGTCATGCATAGGACTTGTATTTGGTCTTGGTATTTTCTTCTTGTTGTAGTCAAATGCATCTAGAGGGGGTCCCAAACTCTTTGCAAAATCATGTCTCCTGTTTGTGTAGTATTCTTTCACAAGGAGAGGGGCCCATGAATGCTTATTTGTACCATAGACGCATACATATATTAGGGTTCCCTCATATTTTCCTTATGTAAGTCTCGAACATATTTGTATGGGGTTGTATATGGTGGCCTTAGGCCCACGAGGCAAATTGGTCTTTTTACAAGTTGTCTTCTACTTGGACCCTTAAGGTGAACTGGACCTTGACTAAGTTGAGTGAAAAATTTATACATATCACTTATATATTTAAAACTAAATAGAAATATTTTGACACAAATATATCTCAGGTGATTTACATATGTATGCTAAAATGAAATGCACTTGAGAAGAATTACAAATGCAGTTAAGGATATTGAGTTACATTCAAAATTAATTTCAATCACACCCCTAAGCTCAACACTACATTCTTATCACTTTCGAAGCCACTTTGAAAGCCACTTTGATTGAAATTCTAATTGCTTTACAAGTATATTTCAACCATATTACCACTCCAGTACCTAATTATATTATGAACATTCTTACCACTTAAATTTTGACAAACAGAAAAGGTTGTCAAGTTGGCATGTTGCAATATCAAATAACTGTAACACCCCGTATTTTTATGATATTAAATAATTATGAGATTAATTATTATTATTGGATTACTTAAATTAAAAAGGTGAGAAATTAATTTTTTTTATTAGTTAATTAATTCGGATTAGAATAATTATTAACTAGCATCCCAAGGGTTAATACTTATTGATGAAAATTATGGTATATTACCGTGTGAATGCGTAATATGGAATTATGAAATTTTATAAATTCTCGATAGTGCGAAATACGACAGTTTGGTATATTATGTCGGGATGCGCATGTGAGTCGTGTAGGGACTAATTTAATGGATTAAATAAGTGAATCGAGATATTTAGAAAACTCTACTCGGGTATTCTATTTGGACTCGAAATATTTTTAGGCCTAACCAGCACCCAAAGGGGTATTTTTGTCCTTTGAATTTTTGGGGAAACATTTTGGACGAAAATTAAAGAAAATAAATAAGGTAAACGTGGGGAGAAAGGTTCTGTCAGTTCCAAACCTATGAGAAAGAAAAGAGAGAGACACGGAGGAAGGAACAAGGAGTCCATAGGTGTTCTTAGTGCATAACTCAAGGACTCACATCATAAATCCCACCAAGGCGTAGATCGGAAGATGAGGAACACGTCTATGCCAATTTCATCAACGGATCAGAACATCATAATCGAGGCAAATGTTTATTACTTGCTTTCTGTTAGCAATAATTATGCTCATGTTAGCATAGGAATCAAATACATGATTTAGAATTGAATTGGGTGAATTTATAGAATTTGATCCATAGATTAAAAGCTATCTTGATGAAGAATTGAATCCTTATGTATATAGAATAACCATCCCGAAATTATATGTTGTGATGGAGGAACGGATCTGAGTTTTAATGGGTCTTAAATTGAAAGTTGAAGAACTAGGGTTTTAATGGTTCAATTTGGGGATTTCATATTTAATTGATGTATTGTAACGATTCAATGATTCAAGGTTGCTAGAAATCATCTAAGCATGTTAGGAGATCAATTAAGTTGCTATTTTCGTGATTGGGTTGAAGAATTTAGAGGTTTTAGGACTGAATTTCTGAAGAAGACGAACTGTTATAGATGAAAAATGTAACAGGTCTAGTGGGAGAGAAGATTGTTAAATCTCGTTCGAACGAGATTGATCTTCGTTCAAACGAGAAAGCAGATGTCGTTCGAACAAAATATGAACAACACTGCTTGCTATCAAAGGAGGTTTCGCGCAGTGGGCAGTCTTATCCTAGGTGACCCAATGGGGGGATATTTGACTTGTACCCAGAGCATATGAACTTGGATATGTGCTATCTATTACATAGGATAGTTTCGACGGTTGAATGGGAGTGTAGGTATGTGCGTGAACCATTTAGCTGGTGAGTATGCTTGCCTCCAATATTTGTGTTATGAGATTCATGGTTTGTGAGAGACGCCGAACCAATTGTCCATATGCAACGAGCGATGCACCTGGACATGATAGCAGAGTATACATTTGCGCCAAGTGGACTTAAGCTAAGGGTGCAGGATTATTGTATATATATATATATATATATATATATATATATATATATATATATATATATATATATATATAGGTATGTTATGATTATATGTATATATGTGCTTGTGGATATTTCTACTTTATGAAACTAGTAGACACGGTAATAATAATAAATGCTTTGCGCCAAGTGGTTGTAACCAAGGGGTGCATGATTAGTGTATATATATATATATATATATATATATATATATATATATATATATATATATATATATACGGATGTTGTGAGTATATATAAAGGAATATACTTGGGAAAAATTCTACTGTGTGAAATTAGTAGATATCATAATAATGAGAAATAGAATGATTTCAGTGAATAAAAGTTCACCCATTCGAACGAGGAATATTATGGAATTTAGTTATGGGGGATAAATTATTTTAATAACGTATTGTATGGGCGATATGGGATACTCCTTTGAGATACAATTAGGAGTATAAGGTTATGGCCTAGTTGGGAGTGATATAAATAACTAGGTTAGGTTATATGTACGTTAGGCATGCACAATAGTGGAGAGGTGAGAATCTCATATGAGAGTTCGAAACTAACATGCACATAATACTTGCTTCATTACAGTTTTAAATACTTGCTAAAATAAATATTTTTACAACTCGGTGTCTAACCCGTTTCTTGCTATTCTCCTCTCTTTTTCACTATATATATATATATATTAACAGGTGCCCAACCACAGGGTTGCCACCAGACTTAGACGCATGGATCATTTGGCGAGCTGCAAATGATGTGAAAGTTATAGGTTATTGAGATTAAACACTTCTATCTTTCCATTAAGTTCTAGATCAGACATTTCAGGTAGGGCATGTGTCTCCCGCTTTGAGTTTAGTTATTCAGAGATTGTACTTTTCTTAGTAGCATTTCTTCTCTTGTTGGATTGAGTAGTATTACACTTTTGGTTTCAGACTTTGAACTGGAATGTTTTATCCAGCCATATTTAATCCAATAATTGTTTCCTGTTCAGTATTTATTTTATTCTGTTGGAATGCATATAGTTTTTGATTTAATAATGAAATTTTATTAATGGATTTTTGGGTATAATTAAAATTAAATGTTTTGATACTTAGCTTAATTATTTATTAGGTGATGAATAAAATAAAATTGTTTTCGATAGTGATGCTAAGAGTGAACCAACCGGTAACTTCAGTTTAAATTTTATAAAGGACTGATCACCTGGTATTTGATTAGGCAGGGTATCACAGGGGGTATTAGAGCATCAGGTTCTAGTGTCCTTGGGATTTGTGCGACTTTTCACGTTTCAGCGTAGCGTTCTTTGATGTAGAGCCTTACTATATGATCATTGTCTTCCCTTACGTATACGACTTACGTTCTTCTGCTATGAGATGTGACTCATTATACGAAATCATTTATATATCGAGCACCGAACATTATAGGACGACCAGCGAGGGCTGTAAGAAGGAGGGCAGGAGAAGAAACCCGACAGAAGACATAGAATAATCTGGGAATGATGACCGTGACAAAAGTCACTGTGAGTAACATTTAAGCAAGTGATAATAGAATTATCACTCGAGAATAAAGGTTTCCCCAAGCACAGTCGTACGTAATGGTGGAGCGATTTCAGGACCACCTAGCATAGTCGACAAGGGGGAAATCAGAGAGACTCTTTTGAAAAGTCATCGGTAAATATGGGGAGAAGAAAGAGAGAAAGTGAAATATGCCAAAGAAAGTAGAAAATCCGACGGCTATTGTGTAGAGTGGAGTGCAACAACACTCGAAATTAAAATTGGAATTAAATTTGTACATCTTTGAAGAGACACAAAGTAATTAGATACAATCACCACATATAAAGGAGTGTGTTTGAAATTTAAAGAGACATCTTGGTACGATTTGACTGTGAGATCTTCCATTCGATGTTAGAACAGAGATAATAGTGAAATTTTGAAACATAGCACAGTGAGTAGGCTAGAGACCGATCGTGAGAGAGAGGTTGAATTGCCTAACGAATTTCATACCTAGAAAAGGGGGATAGATTAGAAAGGGTTTATAGTTATAAAGGACCGTGTGTAGAATACGAGGATGGATGAGAAATCCAGTTAGGATAACTAATTTTGATGTTCTCAAATTTATACGTTTATTAGTTATTTCAGCACTTCTAGAAGAAGTGAGCTAGGAGGGTTAGAGAATTTGACCGAAAAACAAAATTGAACTTAACGGTATTAGTGAAACACCACATGAGAGTATGCCCAATAGGGAACTCATTTAAATAATATTGATTGATTAACTTCCTACTAAGTGACGATGAAATCAATCAGGGCTGTAGAGGCCAACAATAGTTTCGAAGGGCCCGTATAGCCAAAGAGACAATGGGAGAATGATGGGGAGCTAAGACTGCTAGTCTGAGGAAAGGGCATTTCAAAATGGTCAGTGGCACCAGTGATGGTAAATGGCTCGATTAGTTTTCCCTATATGTAGAGAGTGAGACTACTAGTACTGCAGGTGTCCACGTTTAAAAATGAAACCGATAAGATTTGATAAGGGTAAATTAGGCCAGTTAGGTATAACAACTGGAGGAGTGATATTATCAGAGGAGGAATTAGGTTAAGAGAATTGAGCCCAAGAAATTATAACTCGAGAGTGGCGGGTTCAGGAAGGACCAATAGAGTCCTCAGTAACTGTAGTATACCGTATTTAGGGTCGACGAGGCCCAGGAGGAAATGGGGTGGCCAGTAAGGCCATAATTGAGGTCTCGAGATTTAGGCCAATGTTTCAATGATGTGTGTGTAAACCGCAAAACATAATAATTTTCCCACAACGAGGAGGGGTCAACTATGGGGTGAAATATAAGATTTATAAAGATTGCAGATGCTCATGGGTCGTGTTGACAACTATATGTTGGGACCCTACGATCAGGTGAGCCTGATGAAGTGTAGATTCAACCTTGCGAGAAAAGGATTAGGCCAAGTGACATGGGTGTATCACAATGCATATATGAATTATTAACACTAACGTTCGCATGCGAGGCGTGTTTAGTGGGTACGTTAGTTTTAAAAATCTGTTTACAAACATATTTATCATGGGTAACGGGGCTTTCTAATATCGCCCATGAGTGATCCGGGTGGACCCTAAAGGTATATTTTATTGTTATAATTTACTATTGCATTGAGTTAGCAAGGTAGAGCTTCTTATAGTAATGTGTAGTGATAATTACTGAATGTTTGAACGATAGTATATTGAAGGATAAGACTATCATTCTGGATACTCCGGGGAGTAAAATTACTTATGTGGGGTGCCACCTGAAATAAGGATGGGACTATATATATGTATACAAAATTTTCATGATATCGTAGACTCCAGTGAGGATGTCGCCTAGTTATATATGACCCCGATGTGTAGAAATTTATTTCCTGATGTGACTCAGGATACATTGTGTTCTTTATTAAGCAGCGAGAGATAACTTGTTATATATAACGCCGAAACTTGGGACAGTGAGAGCGCCATGTTTCATGTTATTTTTACGGACATACGTAGATTAATATGTCAACATACGGAGATTGTGGGAAGGTACATGTTGTGAACTAAGGGCCTTACGGATCTCGATGGCCGATAATGTTAGGTAGTACTGTATCGAGAGGGTTCCTTGTTTGGATTTCGCTTTGCAAGACATCCAACGCATGAAACTAACGAACGTCGGGAGTTGGTGAGAAGTTTGGATGATAGTACATAGGATTCGTACCTTGGTAATTATACATTTATGATAGTATAATTGATAGTGGATAATTCTACTATAATGTGAGAATATAATTCATTTGTGCAAAAATGCGCAAGGCATAGGGTGTATGGGCGCCCTAAGTAATTGAATCTTGATTTTGTTTATGCTCTGAACATAAGGGATTAGGTAAATGAAGATAGAAGTCAAGATATCAGGAATTGATTGTACGCTCACAAGAATGGTATTGTATTAGGCAATAGATTGTGATAGTCATGTGAATTCAAAAATAGTTGGCCCGGGGAGTTGAAGTTTATTCCGTAAGATTTGTTAGAGGCTTACATTTCACGAGAAACTTATTTTTCGATCGAGGGAAGGACCTGTGACACGGGGTGAGGATGGATCAAGCTTAGAGGTACATTTGAGAAGGATATCATATGTATCATGTTATAAATGACAGTGGTGATGGGATTTAATGAAGAGAAATATTGCTAAATTCGTTCTGCAATGGGTCACCTGTCCATTGTAAAAGGGTTAACCATATGAAACCAGTAGAGGTTTTTTCAACCGTTAGGGATTCTGAAGTAGTAATGGGAGAATATTCCTAAGGATTTTATTGAGAAAGGGGTTACGATCCTATATGGGTGATAATGGATCGATTGACCGAAGTTGCTAATGTTACGCCAGTTAAGACTGGTCATACTAAGGGATAGTATGCGCAGATCCTTATAATCGAGCTACTGAGGTTATGTGGGATACCGCTTGATAGAGAGTTCGATTGGGATGAGATCTTTTTCTTTTGATTAGGGAAAAGTTTTCACGAGGCTTTTGATACCGAGTTGTGGTTCAGTACGACCTATCATCCCATACAAATGGGCAGAATAAGCGGACTAATCAGATGATTGGGAAAATAAATTATAAGTATACCCTTGGATCTTAGGGGAGGACGAGAGTAGTCCCTTCCACAAGATGAGTTTGTGTACAATAATTCATATAAGTTAACTTTTGGGCATGGTGCCAGTCGAGGTATGGCACGATAAACTTGTTGTTCTCGTAATCATTGGTTAAAGGTGGAGGAAAACAAATCCTATTACGAAGATTCTAGGTGAGTTGATATCTATAGTATATAATGTGTGTAAAGTATATACAACACCAATAACCGATGCATGTGCGATCGTTGCGAGACGAGATTGTGTGTATCTAAAGAATGATTAATCTACTAAGGTGAGAATAGTAGAAGGATACACAACGAATGTATATAAAATAAAGTTTAAGTAGTGAAACTTGAATGGTAAGACTTGGGCAAGAACCTACGTGACAGGTAACTTGGAGTTTAGAACAAAAAAAAAAGTGGAGTGTTCATTATTAAGGGTATTCGTTAGTGTACTAAATGGGTGGTACGATGCGCAACATATATTCAGCATTGTTTGTACCTAGTATACTTTTTCCGAATTTTGGGACGAAATTCCGTTGTAAGAGGGGAAGTATGTAACACCTCGAATTTTTATAATATTAAATAATTATGAGATTAATTATTATTATTGGATTAATTAAATTAAAAGCGAGAAATTATTTTTTTTGTTAGTTAATTAATCCGGATTAAAATAATTATTAACTAGCGCGACAAGGTGGTGCGACTTAATATTTGTCTCAAAAGTGCGTATTTATCTAGGCTCAAGTGCAAGCCTTGTCGCTCAAGTAGTAACCCGGTAAATCGGGATCGTCTCCACCGGGATCAAAATTACCAAACAATAACAAGAAAAATTACCAAACCTTGAAATGATTTCTTAAAAGAAATAAAAAGATGATTGATTTTTTTGGGAAAATTTCTAAAACTTTACTTATGAAAAACAATTGGAAATTAACAGCAAAATTTGGGTTTAACAACTTAGAGAAAATTAGGGTAGGGTACAATCCCTCAATCCTTAACAAATTATCCTTTAGAATACTAGAATTATAAATCAAAATTCTTGATGAAATCCAGTCCTTATAATCTCTAAGCATTACATATATGAGGTTCAAGCCCGCACCATATGAAATCAAAGATCAATATAAAGCGGTGAACGACAAATTATACATACAAAGCATTCTTAAACATCCGAAGTACCTAGGGCAAGAGAGATTAAAAGATATGACAATGCATATATGATTTTCATTCACGATTCAACCAATATTTTCATTTATTTTCTAATTTTCCATACAAATAATTTGCCTTGGATTGAGTTCATGTACCCCAACCCTTGAGAAATTAGCTACTCATGATTTGGTTGAAAAACAAATTCACATATGAAATTATGAAACTGCAGAACATTGTAAGATCCTTGCAAAAATTAAAGCAAAAGAGAATAGAATGATATTACTTGAATTCAGCCCAAAAACGGAATTGAGATTCAGAATACAAACTAGGGTTCCAGCAAATCTTGAAGGAAATGGAAATTTAACCTAAAAATCTGATCTAAAAAACTCTCTCTAAAATTCTTAACCCTAGCCTCCCCCAAATGATGTAGAACTTGGCTTTTTATAGCACAAATCATCCAAAGTCGGTCTCCAAATGTGCTTGTGGAACAAGATTCACAGCTAGCACTCATCAAATCTGCACAATAAATGGCAAATTAATGCCAGGCTTTCGCATTCTCGGATCGGTCCGGGTCTTAATCGGATCGGTCCGATATCCATCGGATCGGTTCTTTTATTTTCTTTCGGATCGGTCCGGTTGTTCCCGGATCGGTTCGATTATTGCTTCCATCGGTTTGCCATCCATCCGGGGTGAACTGGACTTGGGCAAATCGGATCGGTCCGACTCCTACCCGGATCGGTCCGAATTTTTTCTTCTTTGACTTTTTTTCTTGCAGCTTTGACTGGCCATATCTTCTTATCTAGAACTCCGATTTGGATGCCGTTTCTTCCTATGCTCTTGTGAACTCATTCTCTTCAACTTCCCTTTTGGTGTCACTTTCGAATTCTGAATGGAATTACACTTTTACCCTTAGTCATTTCTTGCTTGCATCTTTTCTTTTCTTTTGGATTCTTTCTTGCATTCCATTCCTGAAAACTTCATCTAACTTATACAAAACCTAGGGAAAGTTGTTAGGAATAGACAATGGAGTGATATGGCATAAAAATGGTTCAATTACATTGTTCGAGATATTAAAATCACTAAATTAAGGAGCTAAATTTTGAAGAATTTATGCTTGGTCAAATCCCCCTAACTTAGGACTTTGCACGTCCCGGGCAATGTATTTGAATCTAACCAACATTCATCTCTTGAAAACTTCTTTATTGAAATAATATTCCACTTTTGCAGGCATGCGATTGCATTTAGCGTATGCAACAAGCCTTTAAACCTCTAGGTTACCCTAGTAGGACAAGTTTTGTCTCGTGAGGGTTTGCAGTGAATTTACCCACAAAATTCTTTATTGATTCAAATAAATATCAAAATACCTAAAAATTGTACAATTTAAACTTTTCTAAAAATAATCACCATAAATTCATATTCAACTGTCTCAAACCATAGTGTGTGTGTGTGCGAAGTCAAAAATTAAACCTCCAATTTCCACCGATTGAGCATTACGTTACTTTCCGAAAATTCGTTTTGATTCAAATTCTTACGGATTGCACTCACAAACGAATCACTCGGATTGTGGCTATTTTCTCTCGGTATGCATGATATAAGGAGTAAATATAATGGACACAAATTCATGCATAAAAAATTAAAAAGAACGAAATTTATGGTGAAAAGATCTCATCATCGGATTACAGCTATTAGGAAACGGGAACATCACCTCTAATTCACACCATTTTAATCTCTTTTATTATCTTTTCATGTCTTAGCTCTCCACGCAGTAATTAATTTTGCCATTCGGACTCAGTTAGGACTTTTTGGGTTAAAAGGTGTAAAGGGTAAAAATGGGAATAAACGAAATGTTCGGAATTGGAAAATGTCCTTATGACGTCCGTTTGTGCTTTTTCAGGCATTTGCTCATTTTTTTCTTTTCTTTTTCTTTTCTTGCTATTTTTCTTTTTTTTTCTTGAGCATTTCTATTTTTTTCTTCTTGCCCCTTTTTATTGCACAATTTGGACTTTATTTGATGAATTTTCTCAATTTTCACAATTCCGGGCTATTTGGTTTTTCGGGTTATCAAACGAAAGGAAAAATTTTATTTGGCTCAAAGTGGGTTGCAAAGGGATAATTTTTCACAACGTTTTTATGGCTAATATTTTTGGGTAACAAACGAGGGCCCACTTCATTGTCCAAATTGCTAATCACATTACTATATGCATCTCGAGATTAATTAAGTTTAGAGATATATTTAGCACGAATTTCGAGACAATAATTTCGCACATTTCCCATAACCGATCAAAACAAAGGATTGAGATCATCAAAGACTTATTAAAACGCTGAAAAGAACTTTGAGTTAATCATAAACTCGGATTGATTTAAAAACTCATAAAAAAATTGAAAGGCTCGAAATCTCACCGGGTTTTATTAATCTCCACACTTATTCGTTAAGTCGTCAATTTTCTTTCAATTTCCATCTTCGGTCAATTTTGGCTTAGTGCATTAGGAATTTTACAATTTGAGACTTTAAATAGAATAAAGGTGACATTTTTGAAAAATTTAAATTCCAATTTTTATTTATTATGAACAAAAATATTTTTGGCTTTTTCAACATTTTTCAATTTTTTTTTTTAGAATACATATATATGAATATAAGCGAAGTTTTATGAATACGCACCTGTCATCCCCCCTAACTCAATGATTTGCATTGTCCTCAATCAAATAGATTAGAGAGAAAAAAAAGACAACATAAAGAGTGCGATAAATAAAACATGCCAGTAACATATTAAGACTGTAGATTACAAACAAACTGTGGAAATAACTGTGTAAGCAAAACTACGACATAGGGATAAAAATCCTAACAAGGGAAGGTAGCCTAAGGGGCGGGTGGGGGATGGGAAGTACTGGGAGCATTGGGATCATAGGGATTGTAGTAGTACGGAGGAAGAGGGGCCTCGGGTCCCGCCTGGAGGCGATACAAGTCGGCCTGCATACGCAGTACCAAACTCATGTCCCTCTTGTAGGAGGTCACATGTGCGTCAAAACGCGTCTCAAGAGAGAGAACGCGCTCATGCAAGACCGGATCCTCCGGAACGTAATCCGGATCCGTCGTCTCATCATATTCTGCCTCTTCACCCTCCACCATTTCCACGTCCTCCTCAGCAAAGTTCTCTTCTTCATCGTCGTCTTCCTCACTAGAATCGTCGCCGTGCCGCGCACGGACGAGCTGAATTTGCCGCTCACTTCGAGTGAGGGACTCTTGTCCTAAAGGTTTAGGAAGGTTGACAAGATCCTGAGGTGGTGCGATACCGGCATCCCGAAGCATTGAGGTAATGAGTCGACCATACGGAAGAGGAGCGCGACCCTTCTTATCATAAGCCACAAAAAGGATATCGGTGTAAAATGTTCGGGCCAAATTGATCACGGTCGCCGTGTCGAATAGATGATATACCATGGTGGCTTGGCGAGGCCTCATCGCCGAATCATTAGAAGTTTGCAAAATGTTGGCACAAACGATATGGAAAGTGAATCGTGCCTTGTCGGACAAGCGACCGACGGGAAATGTCTCGGTGGTCCAAACCGCACCGGGTTGGATTCGTGAGATACAAACTTCTTTTGTGAGGACGGGATCGGGACTTGGATAATCAAATTGGTCCGGAGTGAGCACACCATATGATTCGAGTTTTCGCACCACGATATCAAGTGAGAACGGGATAGGGATGGAATCCACAAATGCTTGGGATTCAAATTCAGCGGTACGGACGAGAGATCCGTAAAACTGACGAACTTCATTTTCCCAAATGGCCTCATATGGTTCATTAAAGAAACGGCACCAGCCCCGTGACAGGAAAAGGGCGGTGACAGAATTGGGCATTTGATCCCATAACACTTGTCGCTCGATATGGATTTTGCGTGTAGGGCTGAAAATTTTCGGCACCAATTGGCTTCTCGGCGGGAACGATACTCTCCATTTCCGTTGGGGAGAACTTCAATGGAGGTATATTTCTGGGGAGCAGCCATTTGGTAGGGAGGAAGGAGATATCTATGGAGATATAAGAGAGAAGATAGGTGGAGGTGTGAAGAAAATGGGTAGGGGGAGGTATGTATTTATAGGAATGAGTGGGTGAAATGGAGGGAATGAATGGGTGGGAAATGGGGGGACGAAATTTTGAAGGAAGGGCTGGATTGGGTGAAGTGAAAGGGTGGGGATTGAGGAGGTGGAAATGAAGAGGTGTGTCTCTTGGGAATCTAAACCTGCAGAAAATCGGACCGATCCGGTTTTGGGCCGGACCGATCCGCCTCACCGGATCGGTTCTTTTTTTACCCCGGACCGATCCGGATGACCGGATCGGTTCTTTTATCTCACCGGACCGATCCGGTGTTCTGGATTCCAGAATTCTTCTTCTCTCTTCCTCTCCTCCTAGCAATGCTCAAACTCTACTCTAAAGATGATTTCTCAACCTTGCATACTTCCAACTAACCTCACAACTCATTGATAATGAAACAACCCGCACCCTTCGGATTCTCAACCCTCATAACGGACTCTAACCTATAACTTCTACATCCTACGACGCATATGTACAACACTCACCCCATACATGTCGGGGGTGCGACGACCTTACTTTCTTCTTTCAATCAATCCCCATAAATGGGGTCCGACAGCCAGATTGTGTCGGCTTCTTTAACCATGGCTTCCAAATAAGTCTTGAGACGATGCCCATTGACTTTAAAAGTGGTTCCCCCTTTCTCATCTATTATCTTAACTGCTCCATGGGGAAATACTTCTTTCACAATGTACGGACCAGACCATCGAAACCGCAATTTTCCGGGAAACAAATGTAACCTCGAGTTGTAGAGAAGTAATTTCTGTCCCAAATGAAACTCTTTCTTACGAATGATTCCGTCATGAGCTCGTTTCATTCGGTCCTTGGAGATTTTGGCACTTTCGTACGCATCATTGCGCATTTCTTCCAACTCATTCAACTGAAGTTTACGTGTTTCACCGGCTTCATCCATTTTGAAGTTCACCCTTTTGATAGCCCAATACGCTTTGTGTTCGATTTCAACCGGCAGATGACAAGGTTTGCCATACACAAATCGAAATGGGGACATCCCAAGGGGATTCTTGTATGCGGTTCTATAAGCCCAGAGAGCATCCGTCAATCTAAGAGACCAGTCTTTCCTGTTAGGATCAACTGTCTTCTCCAATATATTCTTGATCTCCCTATTAGCAAGCTCGGCTTGGCCATTCGATTGGGGGTGATAGGGGGTGCTAACCTTATGGACAATTCCATACTTCCGCATTAGTTTATCCATCGGCCTATTGCAAAAATGAGTTCCATTATCACTAATTATGGCCTTAGGCATACCAAAGCGAGAAAGTATATTTTCTTGAATAAATTTAATCACCACCTTGCTGTCATTCGTCCTTGTAGCTATAGCCTCTACCCATTTTGAGACATAATCTACAACGACTAGGATGTATAGAAAACCAAAAGAAGGGGGAAAGGGCCCCATGAAGTCAATTCCCCAACAATCAAACAACTCCAAGACTAGAATAGGGGATAATGGCATCATATCACGGCGAGTAATAGCACCCATTCTTTGGCATCTATCGCAGGTATTACAAAAAGCATTTACATCCCGGAAGATTGTGGGCCAATAAAGACCACTTTGAAGGATTTTCGCAGCAGTTTTATTTTTAGAAAAATGACCGCCACATGCTTCCAAATGGCAGAATCGAATCACCCCTTGGATTTCCTCATCGGGGACACATCTCCGGATAATTTGGTCAGCACAATACTTAAACAAGTATGGATCATCATAAAAGAACATGCGTGACCAAGTAATGAACCTCTTTCTCTCTTGCGGATTCCAACTAGAGGGAACAACTCCAGTGACAAGGTAATTGACTATATCCGCAAACCAAGGGAGAGAAGAGGTAGTAAATAGATTCTCATCCGGAAAATACTCGTCTATGGGAATGGGATCAATAGGTACGTCGGACGAGAGTCGTGACAAATGGTCAGGAACGACGTTTTCTACTCCTTTCTTATCTTGAAATGAGAGATTAAACTCTTGTAGGAGTAGGATCCACCTGATTAAACGAGGTTTGGCATCCTTCTTGCTCAAGAGATATTTCAATGCCGAATGATCAGTGAAACAAAGGATAGGCGACCCAACAACGTAAGAGAGATTTGTCGAGAGCAAAAACGACTGCTAGCAACTATTTCTCTGTAGTAGAGTAATTAAGCTGAGGGCCAGATAATGTTCGGCTAGCATAGTAAATAACATGAGCTTTCTTGTCTTTCCTCTTTCCAAGAACAGCCCCAATCGCGTAATCACTTGCATCACACATAAGCTCAAAGGGAAGCGACTAATCCGGAGCTTGCATGATAGGTGCAGAAATAAGCATGCTTTTGAGTTTATCAAACGCTTCTTGACATGCTTTATTCCACTCAAATGGAGCGTCCTTCATGAGAAGATTACTCAAAGGTCTAGCGATGGCGCAAAAGTCTTTGATAAACCTCCTATAAAATCCAGCATGGCCTAGAAAGGACCTCACATCTTTAAGTGATTTTGGCGGGGGTAACTCAGCTATTACTTCAATTTTTGCTCGATCAACTTCAATTACCCTAGATGAGACTATGTGGCCCAAGACTACACCCTCGGTAACCATGAAATGACATTTTTCCCAATTGAGGACTAAGTCTTTTTCCACACATTGGAATAGAACTCTCTCAAGATTAGCTAAACAATGGTCAAAAGATGAACCAAAAATGCTGAAATCGTCTATGAACACCTCAAGACCTTTTTCAATCATATCACTAAAGAGACTTAACATGCACCTTTGAAAAGTAGCTGGCGCATTACATAACCCAAATGGCATACGTTTATAAGCAAACATACCAAAAGGACATGTAAAAGTCGTCTTCTCTTGATCAAGAACATCCACTTCAATCTGGTTATAACCGGAATACCCATCTAGGAAATAATAGTAAGGATGGCCCGCTACTTGTTCAATAACTTGATCGATAAATGGTAAGGGAAAATGATCCTTTCGAGTTCCGGCATTGAGCTTTCGATAGTCAATGCAAACACACCACCCGGTGGTGGTGCGTTGAGGTATTAATTCTCCCTTTGCATTTTCAACCACAGTTATCCCTGATTTCTTTGGAAAGACCTGAATTGGGCTCACCCATTTACTATCCGAAATGGGATATATAATTCCAGCATCTAGCAATTTTATTATTTCCGCTCTTACAACATCTTTCATGGTTGGATTTAACCGCCTTTGCATCTCACGCGAGGGCTTCACTTCTTCCTCAAGATGGATTTTATGGGTACAAATCAAAGGACTTATACCCTTCAAATCTTCTATGGTCCAACCAAAAGCACTTCTATGCTTTCTCAACACATCTAACAACATACCTTCTTGCCCTTTTTCTAGATGGGAAGACACAACAACAGGAAATGTATCATTCTCACCTAAAAAGGCATATTTGACATGGGAAGGTAGTTTCTTCAACTCAAGACTAGGAAATCTATGTTCAGAGGGGACCATGGGTGTCTCCCTCGGAGGAAATTCTTCATACCTAGAAATCCAGTCAACCGCTCTCAAACTCTTAAAACTCTCTTCCTCTTGTAACCACATTTTTAACTCTTCCACCTCTCTCTCAAACTCAGTATAATCACTCATTTGAGCACCACTTTGCCCTAAGCACACTTTCAGAGCATCTCCTCCTATGATTTTTTCAATATTTTCATCAACCACTTCTTCAATAAGATTAACCTCAAGAATCTCATCCTCATCACCCATTTGGTTAGCGACATTGAAAATATTTTTCTCGAGAGTCATGTTTCCAAAAGTGAGTTGCATTTGGCCATTCCGAGTATTGATCAAAGCATTAGCGGTAGCTAAGAACGGTCGGCCCAATATAATTGGAACATGATTTCTTGTATGGGGAACAGGCTCGGTGTCCCAAATAACAAAATCAACGGGAAAGTAGAACGTATCCACTTGAACTATCACGTCTTCTACAATCCCACGAGGCACTTTGACTGTTCTATCCGCTAACTGTAGAGTGATTCGGGTAGGTTTTAAATCACCTAATTCAAGCTTCTTATAGATGGAGTATGGGAGGATGTTTACACTCGCACCTAAATCAAGCAATGCTCTTTCCACTCTCATTTCTCCAATGATACACGAAATGGTAGGAGAACCTGGATCTTTGAATTTTGGTGGAAGTTCATTGAGAAGAACTGAGCTAACATTTTGTGCCAAAAAAACATTTTTCTTCACCTTAAGACGTCTCTTGACAGTCAAAAGATCTTTAATAACCTTCGCATATGCTGGAATTTGTTGAATAGCATCAAGGAACAGCAAGTTCAATTTTACTTGCTTCAACACATCCATCACCTCGATACGCGAAGCACCTTTTTCGGGTGACTCTAAGCGTTGAGGAAATGGAGCAGCAGTAGGCAACTTGACTTCAATATCAGGCTCAACTTCCGCATCTTTCAATTCCTTTTCTAAGGAAGGTTTTTCAGACTCGGAAATTTCAGATTCCTTTTCAATCTCGGGTTCCACTCCATCATCATTCTCCTTTGGTAATTTAGGTGCTAGATCAATTACGCGGCCACTACGAAGAGTAGTAACAGCTTGACATTGTTCTTGAAAATCTGATGATGTGGAACAAATCGTGGGTTGACCTTGAAGAGGTGGTCTTTGGCCTTGGGCTGGAAGTTTACCCTTTTCTTGAGTATTCACTACAGACTGCAACCTAGAGATGTTAGTATGCATTTCAGCAAACATTCGCTCAAATTTAGCATCTCTCTCTTTTTGGGATTGGATGAATTGATTGAAATTATCTTCAAGAGATCTCCTAGGTGGAGGTACATAAGGACCAGGAGGTGGTACTTGCATAGGGTTTGCCACTTGCTGAAATTGAGGGGGTTGTGGTAGAGTCATCTGTGGGTTAGGAACCATCCCACCTTGGGGTTGTCCATAATTGAACCCGGGGTTCCTCCATGATTGATTATATGCATTCCCTTGCTGAGCATTATAATTTCCTCGAAAACCTCCTATTGCTTCAACCTGTTCAGTGTACATTGCCTTGTATGCAGGTATGGTAGGACATCCTTCGGTAGAGTGACCCGCATTACAAATGGCACATACTTTCTCCATCCCGGCTTTTACGGGTCCAGACACATCTCTCAATCGCATATCTAGCATATCTCTAAAATTCTTCTCCATTTGGTCTAGTTTTCGATCCAACAAAGTGTCCTTGTCCAAGTGATAAATACCGGACGCAGCAGGCAAGTTGGACACTTGTCGATTTCTATTTTGACTATTAGGATCAGAAGTATCCCATGCTTGGGTAGTTTCTGCCACATATTTCAAATGAGCCTCAGCATCGCTCGTACTTAACTCCCAAAAAGGTCTCTCACACATGGTTTGAACAAGTTGTTTAGACGCTACAGTAAGGCCTTGATGGAAAAATGAAATCAGATGATGCGGTTCAAAACCATGATGGGGGCACACATTAACTAACTCCTGATATCTCTCCCAACACTTATCAAAAGCCTCATTCTCATTTTGACGAAAAGCTTGAATTTGGGCTTTAACAGAATTGGTTTTGTGTTGTGGAAATTTTTTTGAGATAAACTTGTTTTGCATATCTCTCCAGGATAAAACAGAATTTGGGGGCAGGGACCATAACCAAGTTTTAGCTTTATCCTTTAAGGAAAAAGGAAAGAGCTTCAACCTGATTACTTCTTGCGGACAAGTTTGGTCTCCAAATGTCTCACACGTATCTTCGAATTCTCGAATATGGAGATATGGTTTTTCCGAATCCATCCCATGAAATGTAGGAAGAATTTGGATCATTCCATTCCGAAAGTGGAACTGACCGGCATTATACGGGTGTAAAATGCAACCAGGGGTAACAATTCTCTCCGGAAATAAAAGATCTTTCATGGGTTGATATGGTACATCATCCTCTCCCGCACCAACACCGACACTACCATGATCCGACATATTGCTACCGAAAGGTTCAGAATTCTCACTCAAGGTTTGACTCAAAGAACGACTTGTGATGGAATTATTAGGCGAAGGAGGTGGAACCCAAAAAGGCAAAGACTCAGAATTTTCAGACCCGGCTTCGGCAATAGGATTTTCGTGAATTTGGGTGGGAGATGAATTCTGCATATAAGCACACACGAGAGAAAAAAAATGATTTTTTTTTTGTTTTTTTTTTTATGAAATCACTTGTAGATAACAATAACTTTCTTGAAAATTTAACAATTTTCGATCCCCGACAACGACGCCAAAAACTTGGTGCGACTTAATATTTGTCTCAAAAGTGCGTATTTATCTAGGCTCAAGTGCAAGCCTTATCGCTCAAGTAGTAACCCGGTAAATCGGGATCGTCTCCACAGGGATCAAAATTGCCAAACAATAACAAGAAAAATTACCAAACCTTGAAATGATTTCTTAAAAGAAATAAAAAGATGATTGATTTTTTTGGGAAAATTTCTAAAACTTTACTTATGAAAAACAATTGGAAATTAACAGCAAAATTTGGGTTTAACAACTTAGAGAAAATTAGGGTAGGGTACAATCCCTCAATCCTTAACAAATTATCCTTTAGAATACTAGAATTATAAATCAAAATTCTTGATTAAATCCAGTCCTTATAATCTCTAAGCATTACATATATGAGGTTCAAGCCCGCACCATATGAAATCAAAGATCAATATAAAGCGGTGAACGACAAATTATACATACAAAGCATTCTTAAACATCCGAAGTACCTAGGGCAAGAGAGATTAAAAGATATGACAATGCATATATGATTTTCATTCACGATTCAACCAATATTTTCATTTATTTTCTAATTTTCCATACAAATAATTTGCCTTGGATTGAGTTCATGTACCCCAACCATTGAGAAATTAGCTACTCATGATTTGGTTGAAAAACAAATTCACATATGAAATTATGAAACTGCAGAACATTGTAAGATGCTTGCAAAAATTAAAGCAAAAGAGAATAGAATGATATTACTTGAATTCAGCCCAAAAACGGAATTGAGATTCAGAATACAAACTAGGGTTCCAGCAAATCTTGAAGGAAATGGAAATTTAACCTAAAAATCTGATCTAAAAAACTCTCTCTAAAATTCTTAACCCTAGCCTCCCCCAAATGATGTAGAACTTGGCTTTTTATAGCACAAATCATCCAAAGTCGGTCTCCAAATGTGCTTGTGGAACAAGATTCACAGCTAGCACTCATCAAATCTGCACAATAAATGGCAAATTAATGCCAGGCTTTCGCATTCCCGGATCGGTCCGGGTCTTAATCGGATCGGTCCGATATCCATCGGATCGGTTCTTTTATTTTCTTCCGGATCGGTCCGATTGTTCCCGGATCGGTTCGATTATTGCTTCCATCGGTTTGCCATCCATCCGGGGTGCACTGGACTTGGACAAATCGGATCGGTCCGACTCCTACCCGGATCGGTCCGAATTTCTTCTTCTTTGACTTTTTTTCTTGCAGCTTTGACTGGCCATATCTTCTTATCTAGAACTCCGATTTGGATGCCGTTTCTTCCTATGCTCTTGTGAACTCATTCTCTTCAACTTCCCTTTTGGTGTCACTTTCGAATTCTGAATGGAATTACACTTTTACCCTTAGTCATTTCTTGCTTGCATCTTTTCTTTTCTTTTGGATTCTTTCTTGCATTCCATTCCTGAAAACTTCATCTAACTTATACAAAACCTAGGGAAAGTTGTTAGGAATAGACAATGGAGTGATATGGCATAAAAATGGTTCAATTACATTGTTCGAGATATTAAAATCACTAAATTAAGGAGCTAAATTCTGAAGAATTTATGCTTGGTCACAAGGGTTAATTCTTATTGACGAAAATTATGGTATATTACTGTGTGAATACGTAATATGGAATTATGAAATTTATAAATTGTCAAGAGTGGAGAATACGACAGTTTGGTATATTATGTCGGGATGCGCATGTGAGTCGTGTAGGGACTAATTTAATGGATTAAAGAAGTGAATTATTTTTAGTAACTCGTATGGTCATTTCGAGTGCTCCATTGAATCTGAAAGGGTCGAGATAGTCAGAAAACTCTACTCAGGTATTCTATTTGGACTCCGAAATATTTTTAGGTCTAACCGGCACCCCGAAGGGGTATTTTTGTCCTTTGAATTTTTGAGAAAACATTATGGACGAAAATTAAAGAAAATAAATAAGGTAAAAGTGGGGGGAAAGGGTCTGCCAGTTCCAAACCTATGAGAGAGAAAAGAGAGACACAGAGGAAGTAACAAGGAGTCCATAGGTGTTCTTGGTGCATAACTCAAGGACTCACATCACAAATTCCACCAAGGCGTAGATTGAAAGACGAGGAACACGTCTATTCCAATTTCATCAAAGTATCAAAACATCATAATCGAGGCAAGTTTTTATTACTTGCTTTCTGTTAGCAATAATTGGGCTCGTGTTAGCATAGGAATCAAATACATGATTTAAAATTGAATTGGGTGAATTTTGAGAATTTGATCCATAGATTAAAAGTTCTCTTGATAAAGAATTGAATCACTATGTAGGTAGAATAGCAATCCCGAAATTATATGTTGTGATGTAGGAACAAATCTGAGTTTTAATGGGTCTTAAATTGAAAGTTGAAGAACTAGGGTTTTAATGGTTCAATTTGGGAATTTCATATTTAATTGACGTATTGTGACGATTCAATGATTCAAGGTTGCTAGAAATCGTGTAAGCATGTTAATAGATCAATTAAGTTGCTATTTTGGTGATTGGGTTGAAGAATTTAGAAGTTTTAGGACTGAATTTCTGAAGAAGACGAACTATAACAGATGAAAAATATAATAGGTCTGGTGGGGAGAAGATTGTTAAATCTCGTTCGAACGAGATTGATCTTCATTCAAACGAGAAAGAAGATGTCGTTTGAACAACATATGACCTCGTTCGAACGCCAGGTCCAAAAATCTGAGAAATCTCTAGTTCAGTCAAATTTGATTACACAGTTATTTTGAGTAAGGAAAATTGTCATTTGATGAATTTAGTACAGTGCAGAATTATTTGGAGGTAATGGTATAATGAGACTTTATATATTTGGAAAAGTGAGTTAACCGTGGAAATTTCGAGAGAGAGAGAATAATCGAGATTATAATATTATAAGTAGTAATGAGAGAATACTGCGTATGGAAAACACATGTATGGTTTGGGTGAATACCTTGATTTTTTTATAGGATGTGAGAATGCCTATTATATGATTGTATTTATGTGTATGGTATACCTACGTTGCTTGCTATCGGGAGGAGGTTTCGAGCAATGGACAGTCTTATCATGGGTTACCCAATGGGGGGATATTTGACTTGTACCCAGAGCATATGAACTTGGATACGTGCTATCTGTAACATATGATAGTTTCAACGGTTGATTGGGAGCGTAGGTATGTGCGTGACCCATTTAGCTGGTGAGTATGCTCGTCTCCAATATTTGTGTGATGAGATTCATGGTTCGTGAGATACGCCGAACCAATTGTCCATATGCAGCGAGCGATGCACCAAGACATGATAACAGAGTATGCATTTGTGCCAAATGGTCCTAACCTAAGCGTCCAGGATTATTGTGTGTATATATATATATATAGGGATGTTATGACTATATGTATATATGTGCTTGTGGATATTTCTACTTTGTGAAACTAGTAGATACAGTAATAATAATAAATGTTTTGCGCCAAGTGGTCCTAATAAAAGGGTGCATGATTAGTATATATATATATAGGGATGTTGTGCGTATATATAAAGGAATATACTTGGGAAAAATTCTACTGTGTGAAATTAGTATATATAATAATAATGAAAAATAGAATGATTTCGGTGAATAAAAGTTTACCATTCGAACGGGGAATATTATGGAATTTAGTTATGGGGGATAAACTATTTAAATAACGTATTGTATGGGTGATACAGGATACTCCTTTGAGATACAGTTAGGAGTATAAGCTTATCGCCTAGTTGGGAGTGATATAAATAACTAGGTTGGATTAGATGTATATTAGGCGTGCACAATAGTGGAAAGGTGAGAATCTCGTGTGAGAGTTCGAAACTAAAATGCACATAATACTTGCTTCATTGAAGTTTTAAATACTTGCTAAAATAAATATTTTTACGACTCGGGCTCTGACCCGTTTCTTGCTATTCTCCTCTCTTTTGCTATATATATATATATATATATATATATATATATATATATATATATATATATATATATATATATATATTATTTATCAGGTGCCCAGCTACAGGGTTGCCACCAGACTTATACGCATGGATCATTTGGCGAGCTGCAGCTGATGTGGAAGGTGTAGGTTATTGAGATTATACGCTTCTATCTTTCCATTCAGTTCTAGATCAGACATTTCAATTAGGGCATGTGTCGCCCGCTTCCAGTTTTGTTATTCAGAGATTGTACTTTTCTTCATAGCATTTCTTCTCTTGTTGGATTGAGTAGTATTACTCTTTTGGTTTCAGACTTTGAACTGGAATGTTTTATCCGGTATTATTTAATCCAGTAATTGTTTCTTGTTCAGTTTATTTTATTCTGGTGGAATGCATATAGTTTTTGTTTTAATAATGAAAATTTATTAATGAATTTTTGGGTATAATTAAAATTAAATGTTTTGATATTTAGCTTAATTATTTATTAGGTGATAAATAAAATAAAATTGTTTTCGACGGTGATGCCGAATGAACCAGCCCGTATTTGATTAGGCGGGGTGTCACAACAACTTGATATTATATAGTACTTCATAACAACAAATGGAAGAAAAAATGAAAGCATATATCATAGATCGACATATGACCACCAAAGAATGCACCTAAAATATTTTCAAACAATGCAAAAGGGAACATAAAATCAAAATTTTCATAACTTTGCTTTATATAATGCTCTCTTAAAATGGATAAAATCTCAAATACACAATAGATATTTCCATGTGAATCTTACATAAATTATATCACTCAAGTGCCAAATTTAAATAATATGCTATAAATATAAACAATGTATATATGTACATATATGTTAATTATAATAGCACACCAGCTGTAAGATTGAGCAGCATCTTCCGGCACGATGAAGTCTAACGCGGGCTAACATTGTTAGCCTATAACTTGATTTGACATAACTGAGAAAACCTGAATGTAAAAATCGATAAGAATATAAAGTAAATGGATTATAAACTTTAAAGTTATAAATTATAGAAAATGAAAATTGGCCCAAACTTTAATTACTCTTTTTAGATTAATCGAGTTTTGATTTCAAATTTTTGATTGGTCACATTAACATTTCCACATGTTACTCTAAACACCATTAAAACTTAAAATAACAATTAAATGGTGACTTATTTGACCTAGCAAAATCACCAACACCTGAAATGTCAAATAGCCAAACATTATATCTAAAAATCACTTATAATATATCGACAAGTGCTTCCACCAACAAAATGAAGTATATCTTGATTCCAAAGAACATATGAATAACATACTAGAAATTGGAGGTCAAAACTGTAGAAGGCTTCATCAAAACTTTCCAACCAATAATCACAGAGAATGGAGAGTCGTAGAGGTTATAATTAAGGACTTGTTTGCACCCAATAAATAAACAAATCATTTAGAATGTTAAATCATTTTAACTAGATAAACCCAACTTTCTAAGATAAATTATGTGCTGGTAAGACCAATTTTAAATTAGATTACAAGTAATGGAGGTCAAAACTAGTCAGGATCACTGGAGTGCAAATTTGACCTCCTACCTTCCTCAGAATACTGCTGCAAAGAAGATGCAATTGAATCTCCTACCATATTTAGCAGCGGCCTTATCACCATCATCATCACCGGTTAGGACTCCTTTATATCGACATTAATAATTTTTTTCACTCTCGCCTAATATTTGGAGATACATTTTGTTGACATCAGATAACAATTTATACATTGAAACATCGAAACATCTAAAACCAATAACCCAATTCTAAATTTATACAATTGAAATAACATCAATTTTAACCAAACACAGAAAACATGAATGGCATTAGTAAATGGATTAAATAAAAAGACGTAAATTGCTCTAAAAGGACTCTAAATAATATATCGTGCAACTGACTTCTGGAAATATCCTTAATGTCAGGTCCTACATATAATGGAAATTTAAAATAAGATTGTGTGTAAGATAATGGAAATAACTTATGAAACAGTTGTAACTTACTTGATTCACCAATGGAACTCTCTAATTATCTTCTTCAAAATTATATTCTTTATATTCGTAATTTACCTCCTCCAGTACCTTTTTTAGTTCGGTGGTGAACCTGACTCTAGCTCTGTTATTTTCAAATTTAGACTAACATACGCTAGACTATTTTCAGTTGCAAATTTAATGCCAACCAAAACTCCGACATAGGTTAAAAAAAAAATTCAACTGATATAAAATGAACTGCAACTATCAGGATTCCTTTACGATCAATGTATTTATTAAATGAGGAAGGCTCAAAAGTTAACAAAAGGACATAATTGATGTAGAATTTGTATGCACACTTTGAAATTGATGTATATAGCGTAAAGTATATGAGATTTTCAAAGTTCATATAATAGTTCCTTTAAGGTACATAATATAACTACACTAATATAGCCTCACTCAATGTACAAAAATTCACCCGTGTAATTGCTATTGTGGGCATGTGCATGATTAATAATGCTATAACTTTTATTCACTAAATTACCTTAATAAGCTCATCTATATACTATTCTAAACTTCACTAAAAAACTTAATTTCCTTTTGTAATTAGAGTGTTCATGTGGACTATCTCATAACTCATAATCCATTTAGAATTTTCATGCACGAATTCACTTCACTCTAATAATTTTTCATCTTCTACTTCTACCTGAATGTGTCCCTAGAAATACCCTACACCCGACTGGTATTCTTTAAGTACGAAGAAACTTTTATATTATGTATATAAACACGATAAAGGGGAAGGGAAGATATCCTAAACCTAGTAGAGTGGCGTAAACCCCGTCGCTGTTTATGATTATTTTCATCTGAGAAAATGTTTGTAAGTTCCAATCACACCCTAAGGTCTTGGCTTTATTTATGTCATCTTTGTATTCTATACATACACATTAGTATATATGTTTACAATTCTTATAATCAATAATTGTGCTTTGAAATATTAACTGGGTTTTATATATTTTCCAGTCATGGGTAATGTAAATAGTAAAAAAGATAAAGCTAGACCATCCCAACCCAACAAGATGGAGTGTGCACATAGTGGGGCGCACGTTAGTTATCATGCACCAGAGTCCATGGTTCAGTCCCCTCCTCATAACCCTAGAGCTTATTTGTCACCTTTTCCGTTCACTCCATAGGTCAGGGTCATAATATATAAATATATATTATGTGTGTATGTGTGTATGAGGGCTGACATGAGCATTCTCAATATTATTATAATATATTATGACAATCATCCATAAGTGGGTTGTTTGAGTTTGGGTAAGAGGGAATAATAAAAATTGAATCTTATATTGCCTTGCCTATGTTTGTATATGTGATTACTAGAACAAGGGTTTCAAGAGTGCTTGTTCAGTGATGATGAAATTTTAGATAAAGCTATTAAGGAATGTGTTTGGCAAGTTTTTTGGAATTCTTTTGTCACACACATGTTCTCTTAGAAATTCACCTATTGTTTGATAAAAGTTCAATAGTTGTAATTTTATTTTCATAAGCCCTTTCTTGCCAATTTATTTCTCTACAAAATAAGGGGGCAATGAGATAGGTATGATTGGTAAACATAATTGTTCATGTAAGGGAATGGAGCCGATGATGGAGGGCGATTTGACCCACAGAGATCTTGAGGTGGATTTTCAATCTCCCAGGAAGCCATGTTTCCGTCTAATATGATGGATTTGAGGGGTTTCACCCCTGAGAGGCTCCACAAAGAGGGCCTATTCCAAAGTATGTTGGTAAGTTCATGCAGACTTTTACTTAGTCATTGTTATTATTATTTTTTATAGGGAGTTTCTAACTCTTAATTCTTTTTTAGTGCAGAGCATGCAAGTTTAACCGAAGCTCGCTGACCAAGATTTCAGCTACTAGAAGGTGTTGGATTACTCTACCAAAGAAAATTCCACCCTCAAAACCAAAATTGGTAATCAGTGTCGAGAGATTGAAAGTTTGGGTAACATGATCAAGGATGAGACAACCTCCAAGACGAATGGGGATGAGGAGGTTGGGCAAAGTATTAATGAGCTTAGTCGAGTTGATGTGGAGCTGTCCAAGCTAAAGACTTCTCATCAACGCGCTATGTTGGAGAAAATCAACCTTCAAAGGATGAAGAATCAGATAGAGAAGACAAGTGAGGCCGATCTGCAGACTTGATATGACGATGGCTAAGAGGTGTCCGTCCAGGAGCTCGCCACCCAGTTGGACTACTATGAGTTTGTTGCCTTAAATAAAGTCTGGGTGGAATAAGGTCTATAAAAGGGTAACGTCGGCAAAGGTGACCCTGCCTATACTGAGCATCCCCATAGCCAATCCTTTAGCAGATTTTCCTGGAGACACATCGGCCCCCACCTCCACCGATCCACCTATTATTCTTGATGGGGTTCCTGAATCGGCCGAAGCGACAGCCGATCAATCTTGAGGGGTTTTATCTGATGTATTTTTACTTTTCCAGACCTTCAGTGGTCTTTTTCGTAGACTTTGGGCCATTTTAGTATTTAATGAAGAATTTTCTATTTCTCCTTTTTCACTGTCATTTTGCATTGTTATGTATTGTTAAACGTTACTTGTTTGCTTTCTTTTTCACTTCTTCCAAAATCTTAATAGAACGTACCAATCAACTGTTGTTGCAGTCATTTACACAGGTTTTTAACTAGTCATATATTGCCTTTGTGAATGGGATTTTGTGCCTTTATCTAGGCTAACTTACTTTGGATTATACCATTACATGAGTTGGTTTTTATTGATCTTTCCCAGATTGTATCACTTGTTCAGGTGGATTTTATGCCTCTCTAGGCTGATCTACTTTTATATCATACCACTCCAAGAGTGGGTCTTCATCGATCTTTCCCAGATCGTACCACTTGTGTAAGTGGATTTTATACCTCTTTAGGTTGATATACTTTAAATCATACCACTCCAAGAGTGGGTTTTCGTTGATCTTTGCTAGATCAACCCACTTATGCAAGTGGGTTTTATCGCTCTCTAGGCCGATCTACTTTTAGATCATACCACTCCAAGAGTGGGTTTTAACCGATGTTTCCCAAATCGTACCACTTGCGCAAGTAGGTTTTGTGCCTCTCTACGTCGATCTATATTTAGACCATACCAATCTAAGAGTGTATTTCCACTAATATCTCCTAGGTGTACCACTTTTGCAAGTGGGTTTTGTGATTTAATAACTCGTAGGTTACTTTACACAATTCTATGTAACTAAATACAGATCGTTTTACTATGCATTTAATAATAAAATAATAAAAAGAGGGTCTATCTACCTTTCTACCTAGAGATAAAACTTTCTAAGGTTCATAACATTCCATAACCTTGAGACTAGCCTCATATTTATCTCTTCTAAGTGATATGACCCCCTACCCCCTTTGAAGTTATGCGGTAAGGTCCTTACTAGTTTAGTTCCAGCTTTCCATCAAATGGATCCTTTGTAGTGAGAAACAACTTTCGGAGGACTAGGTCACCAAATCGAAACTCCCTAACTTTGGTCTTATTATCATGCTCCTTTGATAGCTCTTACTGCTTGGCGGCCAAATGTATCAAGGTCTGCTCCCTTTTCTTCGATCAAGTATAACTCATAAGTTATTCGATCGTGATTATTTCCATCTTCAAATATCTCTTATCTGAGTGTTGGTAATCCAATCTTTAGGTGGATTACTGACTCCATGTCGTAGGCAAGGAAGTAAGGAGTTTCTTTCATCAGCTTTCTGGGGTTCGTCCTGTATGCCCATAAAACGAATGGAAGTTCATCTGCCCATTACCATTTTTCATTCTCCAACCTATTCTTAATGCCTGATAAAAGAGTTTCATTGGTGATTTATTTCTTCCAGTTGCACTGGGGGAAGACTACTGATGTGTAGTGCTTCTTTACTCCGTATTTAGTAAAAAAAAGCTTGGAAAGAATTATTATCAAATAGAGTTTCGTTGTCTATTACCAGCGCTCTTGGGATGCCAAACCTGGTTATGATATTTCTTTAGATGAATATCTTAGCTTATGGCTTTCTAATATGGGTGAGGGGTTCGGCCTCAACCCATTTGGTGAAGTAGTCAATCACCATTATCAGGTACCTTCGATATCCAGGTTCTTTTAGTAGTGGCCCCACAATATCCATGCCCTATTGGTCTAACGACCATAGACTATGAGGAGGTCATATCTCCCATAGGCTGTTTAATTAATCATGAGAACATTTGGCACTTTGGATATTTTTTGGCAAACTTCATTGAATCCTTTTACATAAATGGACACCATCAGCCTTGAGAGATTGCTTTGTAGGAAATAGATCGTCAATCCATGTGTGATCCATAGCTACCTTAGTGCATCTCTCTTAAAATTCTTTCTACTTGGTCTAGATAAACATGTTCCAGCAGTGGTCGCTAGAGTTTCCCATCAATGAGGCAGATCCTCACCGATTTGATCTTTAACTTGTGCGTTACTTTATCGTTCGGGGGGTAGCTCACTAATTTTCAAATATAATACAATGGGATCCTTTCAAAATTGGTCCAATTATATTTAGATAATGCTCATATCCCTCTATGTATATTCAATGCTTGGTCGATTTATATAATTCACCTTGATTGTTCTTTTTAGATCGGTATTTATGGCAGAGTCTAGAGTGGCTAGTTCATCTTCTTGGCGATTATCTTTCCTAAGGATCTTATCAACTGAGGAAGACTTGAACTATTGAAGGATCCCCCTGGAGTTGTCTATATAGGTTATCATTATGGGATCCCTTACCTCATACTTCCCATTGATCTGGTTTGCAATCAGTCTCGGGTCATAAAATACAGCGATGTGACAAGAATCCAAACTAATCTCCCTACATAGACAATGCACCATGGCTTCATATTCTGCCTCATTTTATAGATGTTGACACCCAGCCTAATGGATAGCTCAATGAGTCTGCCTTATGGCATTAAAGACATTATCCTAACTCTTGTACCTTTCTCATTTGATGAGACATCGTTAAAGAGTTTCCAATGCCGATCGTTTTCACCGTTTACTAGTGACTCAAGGATGGGTTATGGTTGCTCCTCTCTTGGCGATGTTGAAAATTTTTCCAATTTTTTTTTAAGACTTGATCTTTAATCATCATCCTGGTCTCATGATTGATGTCGAATTGGTCCAGTTCAAGGGACCACTTGGTCATTTTATTAGAGACCCCTTTTCTAATAATGTCCTTCAATGGGTGGGTTATTAGGATGACTATGGTGTGAGTGTCAATATAGTTCCTTAACTTTATTACGGCAGTTACTAATGCTAGAACCATCTGTCCTATGGGCATGTACGTATTTTCTACTTTAAAAAAGGTGTGGATCACATAGTAGATCGATCTTTTCTCTGCGTCATGCAGGTAGACCAATGCCACATTAGTCGCATGACTTGATACAGACAAATCGAGGTATAGGTTCTCTCCTTCTTTGAGATTTGACAGTAAGGAAGGAGATCCCAAGTACTGTCAAATCCCTTTTAAAGCTCAATCGTATTCTTCCTAGATTGTGAGGCTTGCTTTCTTCAGGCTTGTAAAAAAGGTTTATATTTATCAAAAGATCGTGAAATGAAGCTATTGAGGACCACCAACATCCCAGTAATGACTTGAATATTTCTAATGGTGGTCGTCCTTCTAAAGTCATGTAAAGCTTTAAACTAATCCGGATTCACTCCAATGCCCCTCTAAGTAACCAGGTATCCTAAAAAGTTATCAGAGCTCAAACTGAATATACACTTAGAAGTGTTGGACTTCATTCTATATTCCTTGAGAATATTGAAAGTCTTTGCCGAATCTCTTAGATGGTTAGCCAAATAATTTCTCTTAACATCCATATCATCAATATACACCTTCATGACGGAACCGACTAAATTTTTAAACATCTTGGTAACTAGCCTCAGATAGGTGGCCCCCAAATTCTTCAAGCCGAAGGGAATTACCTTATAATAGTAAAGTCCCAAGGTTGTTATGAATAAGGTCTTTACCTGGTGTGGTCCGAACATAGGTATTTGATGGTGGTTGGAGTATGCATCCATGAAACTCATGCATTGATGCCACATTGTGGAATAAATGATCTAATCTATTCAAGGTAGCGAGAAACTTTCTTTTAGGGTAGTGTTTATTGAGATTGGTGGAGTTCACGCAAACCCTCCATTTGTCTCTCATTTTCCTGACAATAGCAATATTGGAGATCTAATCCAGGAATTTAACCTCTCTAATGGAGCTGGCCTAGAGTAGGTTGTTAACTTCACCTTCCATAACTTTTACTTTATGAGGGGCTAATTTATAAATTTTTTAATTAATCATCTTGATGCTCAGTTCCATGTGCAGTCAGTGGCATACAATCCCTAGGTCTATTCTCAAGAAACCATAGGGTTTGCCTAGTGAAAATATATGTGTTGGCTATGAGGAAGTGAGATAGTTATTCTGCTTAGTCCTTAGATAACTCTGATTCGATGAGGAAGGCTTTTTTCTGGATGTAATGGATCCAGAGGAATAGAGATTAATTCTTCTAACATGCATTCGGCATAATTTTGCCGAGTTTTTCTGACCCCTAACTGAACCCCCTTTGATTCTACTTGAGATGATCGTCCTCAGAGTTATTCTCGTCTTGACTACTTTTAGATTGGGCTTGCTTTGCCTTGATAACTAAAATAAAATAGCTTCATGCCACTGCTTGATCTCCTCTTATCTCTACCACTCCCTGGTCGACCAAAAATTTAAGCTTCTGATGAAGCAAAGAATGGAACAGCCATCATATCGTATAACCAACCTCTGCCTAATATAGTGTTTTAGGGCGATTCTGATTTAATCACTATAACACCCCGCCTAATGAAATACTGGGTGATTAGTCCTATACCCAATTAAATCAGAGTATACAGTTGGTTCATTCTTAGCATTACTGCCGAAAATATTTTTCTTTATTTAATTCACCCAATAATTAATTAAGCTAGCGTCAAAACCTTTTTCCATTTAATTTAATTTAATTAAAACCATTCCACAAAGTGAAGCAATAATAAACAATATTAAACCGTAATTGAACAAGAATAAATACGACTTGATTAACTCTCCAGTTAAAATATTTTACTATTATCAATTAAAACTGATGTCCACATTAATGACATAAGTGATTACAACCTCTAAAATGGAAGTGAAACAACTAGGATCCTGGGCGACATACCCTAAATGAAATAGAAACAATATGTCAATCAAGGAGATGAAGCATCTAGTAAAATCTACAACTCCATAGCATCCACGACACGTCAATAGCCAATTCCCTATAGTTGGCATCCCAGTGGCTGGACACCTAAAATAGAAGATACGAGAGAGAGAAGAGAATATGCAAGGAAACGGGTTAGAGACCGATAGTAAAAATAGTTTTGTAAAACAGCAAATGAATAAATGTTATATTCATCAATTATATACATGTTAGATTATTGAACTCCCTCTCTTGAGATTATCACCTCTCATCTAGAGTGCACACTTAATGTACCGCTAAGACATCCTAGTTACAGTTCCCATGCTAACTAATTCAACCCAATGTATACGCTAACCATAGCCTAATTCATTCCCATGTATTTCCCTCGTAATACATGTAATAATAGTATATGTATATCCATTTAGACTCAACATGGATAATCCATTTAAGTATTTAACGTAATTAAGTATTATCATACTTAATTAAATTCTAGATTTCATTATCTTTCACTTGTACTTTATTCACATAGAAGATATTATCAGAAGTATATATATACATTCAAATAATTATATATATACAATACAGCACCCCTAGGCACAGCTGCGGTGCATGCATTACTCTTCCATCACATCCTAATACATCTCGTCATTGTATAGGGAACTATAGGTTCGGTAAAGATTCCTCGAACCATAAATATGAAACACAAGCATTGGAGGCGAACATAGTCCTAAGACTTTGGGCTACGCACATACCTTTGCACCTAAATGACCGGTCACACCCATATTTACAAAAGTGGTGATCAATCCCTAAGTTCTATGCTCTCGAGTGACAAGTCAAAAATCCCATAGATTCATCAAGATATGACTACCCTCACGCGTAAACCTCCCCCGATAACAAGTAAGCTAGGTATGTCATACACATAAACCATCAATCAATCATATAGGCATTAACATATACCTATTTAGTATTAGGTAATTACATTACCTATATCATATTAGGAATTTATCCTATCCCAAGTACCCGTCATATTTATAGAATACTACCCGTATTTGTAATCACGATTATCATAATACATATATTATGTAATTATTTCTTCCAAAATCTTTTATTTAACCCAAGTACCCGTATTTATGTCCTCGATGTTACCCGTACTTGTCATGACGATTATTCTCCTCTAAATCGTATACTAATTATATAGACATCTATCACATAATTTTAATCCTAAATATATTATAATTTTCCAACATTAATCCCAACTATCTCGCTCAATTAATGTGCCAAAATTATTTAAAAACTCATTTTAGGCCAGATTACAATTTCCCAAACTTTTCTAGGCTAAACTGGAGATTTCTGGAAATCTCGTTTTAAATCCATTAATCTCGTTAGAACGATATGGGATCTCATTAGAACGATATTGACTCTCGTTCGAATGAAGTCAGGTCTCGTTCGAACGAAGTCATTGTTTTTCTTGTTCATCTTCAGTTCCAGTTTTTTGCGTTTTCCCTCAATTTATAACACCCAAACCTTACTGGTTTTCTATCCTAACAGAAATCAGAAATTCGAATTACTATTCTAACATTATTTCAACATATACATGGGTGGTTTCTACATAAAAACATTAACTCCACATGTTCATAAGGGATTATCATCAAACCCATTAAAACGTCAAGATTTCAATAATCTAAATTCTCCATTTTTATCCAACTGGAAAACTCAGAATTTAGAATCATTGTTTCATACCTAAATCATCCAATTTCATTTTTAACATGGTAGGATTTTTCTACAAGCAATTCCTATCATCCTTTTCAATAACCTTAACAACATATATTTTTCTCTACATGTAAAATCCTTAATTTTTCATCATGATCATAGTCCCTACGTGTCATGTATTCAACTACACGAATTTGCCTAACCCTTATCTTTAATTTTTCAATCATTTTGAATCCCAAATTCATAAGTTCATCAATCCAAAAGAATTCTAACATGGATATTATAAGCACTAAAAATTAAAGCAAGAATCACTTGCCTTATAAGTTGGTCTGAACCGTTGGTGAAGATAATGTTAGAATCTCCTCCTCCCTTTTTTCGATGACATTTCGGTGACTCTTCAGTTGTGGTTCAAGGTGTAGAGATGGTGTTTGTCCCCTTGGTTTGCCCTAGGTGACTCCTCATTTCCAAGCAACTTTTCCTCTCCTCAAGTTAACCTTTCATTTTCTCTCTAAGGCTTTTATTTTGCTCTCAAAATTCCTCACTTATTTTTGGATGAAATGAATCTTACGTAGAATCTAAACTCACTTAATATAATAAGTCTCCAAGGCTAGCTAAAAGACAAAAACGTGTATACTAATCATTGCCCAAGCAAAATGACTCAACTGTCCTTTCGGGATGCCCTTTCATCTTCTAATTGACTCGAGACCCAAATCAAACTCCCGGGTAGACTTTTCTGACTATTTCAACCCTTCCGGACGCAACGGCGCACTCGAAATGACCATAAGGTTGATATAAAATAATCTTTCTTTTTATTCCTTTAAATTAATCCCGACACGTCTCATAACTGCGTCCCAACTTAATTTCCATTATTACCGTATTACTAACTCACGACAATATAAATAACATCTTGTTCATATCTTACATATATATCACTAAATAATATTCAAAGTCATATATTATTTTAATCTCAAGTAATATTAAATCCGAATTAATTCCAATTAATTTTTCATAATTAATTCCAATTAATCCCCATTTATTTGGCCCATTAACTTTTTATTTCTCTTAATTTAAAAGTCATAAAATCACGGGGTATTACAATCACGTGGAAGTCTACTTCCTTTTTAACTGGTTCGATCTTGACGATCAACTTGATTTTCCCTAAGGACCACCACATCTCCACTAAAGTCGATCAATGGGCTGATGTTAGTATCCAAGTCCTTGATACGGTATCCAAGTTTATAAAGAATTATTAGGTATATGATTTCAGAGGATCTTCCTTAATCTATAAGCATTTTTTTTTTGTCAAAGTTAGCAACTCATAGGGTGAGCACTAAGGCATCTTTATGTGGAAAATTCGCACCGACCAGATAATCATCGGTGAACACAATAGTATGTTCAGTTGCTAAGTATTTCCTCTCCCTTTTGGATAGAACCAACTTGGTTAGGTCTACCTAGAAGGCTTGCTATCTCTTTGAGCATCTTGCCTATATGTTAAGCTAGGTCTATATAGCCATAGATGGCAGCGACCAATCCTGTTAGTAAAAGATCATCCTCTATTTTTTGGACGGCATTGATCTTTGACATCACCTTTGACTTTGATGTGCCGATGTACTCCTTAAGATGCCCCACTTGGACGGGTTCCTCCAGGTGCTTCTTAAATATTTTGCAGTCCTCTATGAGATGATTGTTATTTGATGATGGCTATACTTGAGGTTGGCGTCCCTATATCCTGGTTCGTTGACCATATTGGGGGGTCTTTTAAAATAAGTCTTGTCTTTGATATGATGGAAAAGCCTAGAGATGGGATCCTTGAAAACTATTTCTATTTCCTTGCATCTTCTCTTATTGGCGTGAGATATTGGGAGACCTTTTGAGCTTTCATTGAAGAAGGTTAGTTCCTCTTTTGGGACCCTTCTTAGGCTCGTTCTTCTTCTGATTGGCTGGGAAACTACACTAATGAGATTGTCCTCCACCTTATCATACTTTTCAATTTAGGGCACTAAGTTATCCATTGAAGAGGTCAAATTTTTAGTTAGTGACTAATAATGGTCATTTGATCACTCTAGATCGAATTTGAAGGAAGAGATCACTAGCTTATCATTGCAATTATCAATTTCTTTATACACCTCCCCGTACCTCTGAGCATACTTCCTGGGAGATTCTCCTTTCTTCTTTTTGAGAGAGATCAGTGAATCAACCTCCTTGACCACCTTACTACTTACGATAAATCGGGTCATGAACTACTAGACCAATTCCCTAATGGAGGAAATTAATCTAGGGAGTAGCTTCTCAAACCACTTCAGCCCAATCTCCTATATAGTTGATGAGAATACCTAGAATATCAGAGCATCGTCATGGCTTCAAAGAGACATGGTTTGTCAGTAGTGTCTGATATGATGGGCTAGATCTGTCTTCCATCATACATCGTGAATTTTAGCATGGAAAACTTCCTTAAGGGCTCAAAAGACTCTATCAGTTCGATAGAGGGTGAAGCCGAACTGTGCCCTTTTCTAGCTAGATATTTGGGGGTCCGATCAAATTTGGATTCATCCTCCATTCTAACTCCCTCTGAATGAGTCCCTTTAGTTTTCCACCTAGTTTGGTTGTACCTTCGGATGAGCTAGCTTGCTGCTTTGGGATAACTCCTTGGGATGGGGTTGGTGTCGCCTATAATTGATGGAATTCCTCCAAGGTGAGTGGTCACACCGCTGGGGGTGATGCATCGCATGAGGGATTCTTAAATGAGAAACCCTACTAGATTGATTCCTTAGGGACCAGGTTCTCCTCCTATAATGGGACCGAGTATGAAAATTTGATGTATGATCTTATGACTGTTGGGTCAGTTTCCCCCTCAGATGGGCAATCTCTTGATCGTGGTTGTTCAGCCTTTCTTCATAAATATTAGCTAGATAGGAGATAGCACTTCCTTCTGGTAAATCAATTAGCGGTGTGAGATACCGTCGACTTGGTCTAGATTTCCCAGGCGAGCATCCTGCGAACCTTGAATGTTGCTGGAGGTATGGTAATCGAATAGGAGTTTTTTCACTCCTTTTGATATGTATTTCTGACTGAACGCGACTCCTTGCATGAGTGGGATGAGAATGATTTGCACTCATTATGAACTTTAGACTTTTTATGGCTTGACATTGGTGAGATCTTTGAATTTCCCATAGATGGCGCAAAATTAAAGGAGATATTCCCACAATGAATGTTAAATTTATGAAATTTCCCCAAGAATATTATGAATACAGAAGAAATATCAAGAGTCTATGTACGTGGTTCAGCTGTAAAGTCAGCCTATGTACACAGGGAAAGAGGGGTAAAAGTTTTTATTATAGTGGGGATAGCAATAATTAGAGTTATAGGGTTGCTAGTCGAGAGTCCGAATTATTACATGCTATTCATAATTACACTATAGTATGATCCAAATCCTTTATCTTTGTAGACTTGAGCGTCTTACATTTCTAGGCGTTTGTATACTTGTCTTGACTATGATTAAGAGTCATGTTCATAAAAGGTTATTCGGTTATCCCTCTTTAGCTGAGACAATCTTTAAGATTTGATCTTATTTTTTAGAATCTGTGTTTATCCAGGTTGGTCGCCTTTGACGCTTCTCACGTGATGTGCCACATGTTCGTCCACGTGGCACGTTAATCCTATTTCCCTCAGTTACTAAGATAAAAAATTATTTTAATAAAAAAAATAAAAGAAGAAATACAACTGTAAAGACCCATACATTTTAACTAATAAATTATAAAAATCAGATAAATGGGGAACAACATCTTTAATAATTATAAAATAAACATTGTCATCCTCGGGTTGATGTCTGAAGTTCCCCATACTTGATTTGCATCAAGTGCAAGGGTTTTACCTTGCCAAACACCTCCATTGAAGGTGATGAGATGGTGGAAATGATGCTCACACAGTTTTGGCATCGTTTAAAAAACTATTGAGAAGATAGTCCTTAAAAAGAGATATAAAACTAAAACGACGGAAGAGAGAGGGGGTGGTGTTTCAGTAATGAAAGGATATGGGAAAGGAAGGGAGAGAGAGAG
Organism: Sambucus nigra; assembly: GCA_949130495.1. Lineage (NCBI taxonomy): Eukaryota > Viridiplantae > Streptophyta > Magnoliopsida > Dipsacales > Adoxaceae > Sambucus > Sambucus nigra. Next base: position 209,008,428 of record OX422216.1, on the reverse strand, counting down.
AAAGATAAGGTTGATGGTAAGAAATAGTGCGGTATGCTAAGAATAATAGTGATAAATACTTAGGTGAAATCAATTTTTTACGTGGCATTTCATCAAATATTTCATATGCTTACCTGTAGGAAACATATATAAACAACTTAAATAGAACAAAAAATTTGTGTATATGAGGTGCATTAATAAGAAATGAATAAAAAAATACCAATCCGTATTTTTATTCATTTATAATTGATTAAGGCAGTAGAATTCTGGAATAGTAGAGAACGATCGGATCCAAACTCCTTATTATGACCAAACCCTCTATCAAAAATCCTTCAATTTTACCGAGGTCGAGCAAAATTCCCCATGGCAAATCAACATTACTTAACGATGAAAAAAATGGGGAATACTTTGGTGGAATCATTGCGGATGTTGGCGATATACATGGATCCAGAATTATCACTCGGAGAGTGATTGGGATTTCTTTTTCGGTGATGATATCTTATGCAGAGGCTGACTGTGGTTTGTTAGGTTATGGTTTTGCCAGTGACTTGTGTGGGAATAAGAAAGGACATGCTTATATAAAATAAGTGAGTTGAACTCCAAAAGAAATAGCAATAAAACCATTTAAAATTGGGTTAAAACAAGAGTTGGATAACTATTTAAATGCTCTTGAATAGTGGGGGGCTTCAATCTATATGTCCACTTGGATAATTTAGTTACAACGGAGAAATAACTGTTGTCTTTCATTTTATAGTATTAGTATATATTAAATTTCTAATCAGTATAAACACATAAAATATATACGAAATATATTCACATATCAACCTCTTGATCTTCCTGTGACACCCCGCCTAATTAAATACCGGGTGATCAATCATTTATTAAATTATAATGAAGGTGAACGGTTGGTTCATTCTCAGCATCACTGTCGAAAAATAAATTTTCCAATTTAAACACCCTAATATTTAAGCTAAGTGTCAAAACCATTTAAACCTTATTCCCCTTTTATTTAAGTCCAATTATAAAACCTTTGATAATTAACAGTTTAAGAGTCACACAATAATAGCAAGGATGTAAATGATCATTCAAGAATTTAACCATCAATAGTAAATCCCAACTTCAAAATACCAAAGAAAAACTACTGAAAGTAAATGAATTAAATTCCCTCACAAAACCAACTAAATAATAAAAAGGGAGACACATGCCCAACTAGATAAAGTAGAACTAGAAACGGAATCAATGATGAGGTCGTCTAAGCATAAGGCCTGCAACTCCCATAAAAGTTGCAGCGCATTCCCTATCCAGAGAATCCTAAGCCTGACGCCCCTGTGGCTGGGCCCCCGTAATACATATACATATATATATACAAGAGAGGAGAGATAACAGTAAATGTGTCAGAGCCCGATTGTAAAAAAGTTTAAAATTTTAGTTTAGCAAGTATTTAAAATGTTTACTGGCTAATGCAACAACATATTAGTAACGACACTCTCTTGAGAACGTCTCACCTTTCTTCTAGTGTGCATCCTACCGCACTATTGATCCCAAAAGATTAATTTAATTCAAATTCCTCATTAGATTCCATTCCGACAATTTCTAAGACTAAGATAATTAAATTTCAGGAATTTAAGGTTTTCACATAACTCTTATTTGATTAAAAAGTCTTTCAACAGCGTCACAACATTTCAGCCATATATAATAAAACCAGAATATTTATCCATTAATTAACTTCTTTTAGTCTCGGTAGGAAGTTACAAATTTCAAGACTATATATATATATATATATATATATATATATATATATATATATATACATTAATTACCCATATAATATATATATACTACTGGCACCCCACATAATATTTATGGTGCTGGCATACTCTGCTATTAAGTCCCCGTATCACTCGTACTAAGGGAAATACTAGTTCGGAATCACTCTCGAACTGTATTAATACAAACAAACATAAATTGAGGCGAATCATAGTTCTAAGTCACTAAGAGGTCAACACATACCCTCACGTCTCTTAGGACCATCTGACTACCAATCCGATAGCCTGTACCAAGGATTTCTATGTTCTAGGGTACGATTCAATATCCCCCATAAAGGTCCCATTAAGATAAGACTGTTCCAGTGCGGAAACCTCAGCGATAGCAAGTAGCACGGGCATGATTTGTTTACACGTATATAAGATATATGATCAATCACAGAGTCATATAGATATATAACTATTCACATTCATAAGTTAGGTACGCCCACGGCCCAACATTATATTATTCCATCCTTAGTACAATTTTTATTCGATCATTTCTTATAATGGACTTATTCATTTTATTTTCAAAATTTAATTTATTCCAACTCACTTCTCATCTCTCGAAGTATTCCCTTTACCTAAGTACAATTTCAGTAGGCCCTCACTTATCTTCTAATCAAACTCCTAGACATTTCGATTATTAAGTCTACGCACGTTAGATTTCTTAGGTATGAATATTTCCCTGTTTACCCTTCTTTTTCCCATTTCATTAAAGTTCCACTTAACGGGGTTTACCTTGACCCTACTGGTCCTTTTTATGTTTCATTATGTCCTAATAACATTAATCAAGGTTTATTACATATTTACTCGAATTAAGTCAACACAAGGAAAAATATAGTTTTTCAAAAGGGGTCGATCGATCGATAGAAAGGGTTCGATCGATCCGTCGATCGATTGATGCTCTTGGCTCGATCGATCGATCAAGCAGGTATGATGAAAACTGCAGAATACCAGTTACGGGAATTATCATCCAAAATCAACCAAATCCCAGTTTTTAATTCCCAAACTCCCAGAAATTTATACCACAAGCATTATAAACCCAAATGAACAATATTCTACGTAAGGCATGCGAGTTTTCATCAAGTATCATGAATTAAAAGGGCCAAAATCTATATAAATCTCATGAACCCTAAGAATTTCTTTAACTTAGTTCTTCTCATTCTTTTTCTAGAATTTCTACTTCTAACCCAATGTAAATTCATGGTTCAACTTCTACATGTGAAGCGGATTTCCAGAATGATGTTTATATCTCTACAACATGCTATTTCTAACCTCCAACATAGGTTTTCTTTCTTAAAAACTCATCCTAATCAACCCTAAATTAATATGAATGAAGCATTAACTAAATTAAGCAAGATAAATACTTTCCTGGGAATTTTTTTTGTTTCTGATTTGTGGATGAAATCAGTGTGGTGCTGATCCTCGTTGCGCGATCTAACGTTTGGCGGTGACGGCGGTGCAAACGGAGGAGCTCTTGGCCTAGAACTCCTTGGTAAGATTTTCCTTTCCTTCTCCAATGGCCGTCTTTTGTTTTTAGTTTTGTTAACCCTAGAAGACAACCCTAAGCATCTGATATAACCTCGAAAATTCGTAGGTTTCCTAGCCCAAAAATACAAAATGCCTAAAATGCCCTCCCGGGGTGTTAATTAAGCCTAAAAACTCCCCGAGACCCATACTAAATCCTCGGGTACATTATTTTGACTATTTCGAGCCTTTCGGACACTTTGGCGCACTCTAAATGACCATACGGGCGACTTATAATTTATTCACTTTTATTAATCAAAATTTAGTCCTGACACGACACGGGCGCGTCCCGACTTAAATTTCTACAATTGTCATTTTATTCACTCGTGACATTTAATAAAACCAATATTATATATTACTTGCTCATTAGTAATATTCAACAAGTTTCCAATAATTACTAACTCTCGTCACGTTAGTAATGAAAAAATAATTAATTTTCGGATTTATATTAAATTAATAACTCACATCAAATTTAATAAATCCCCAAATTTAGAAAGCATAGAAATACGGGGTATTACATACTTCCCCCCTAATAATGGAATTTCGTCAGGAAATTTAGAAAATAAGGCATACCTGGTAAGAATAAATCTGGGTATCTCTCGCGCATATCTGCCTCGCGCTCCCAGGTGGATTCCTCCACATTATGATGCTCCCACTGGACCCGTACAAGTGGAACTACCTTCAACCTCAATCTCTTTTCGCTATGGTCTAGGATAGCAACTGGTCTCTCCTTGTAAGAGCTATTGGGCTATAATTTTATCTCTTGTATCGCGATATGGGTATGGGCCATGTCATCCCGAAGGTATCGTCTCAACGACAAGATGTGGAATACATCGTGAATGCGGTTCAAGTGCTCCGGCAACCCCAATCTGTATGTTACCGGCCCAATCCTCTCGATAATAGGAAATGGTCCAACATACCTTAGAGCCAACTTTCCCTTCTTCCCAAACCTCATCACTCCTCTCATAGGAGAAACGCGCAGTAATACTTGGTCCCCCACATTAAATTCTCGGAAGAACCGTTTCGCATCCGCGTAACTTTTTTGTCTGTCCTGGGCTACTTGAATGCGGCTCCTTATGAGCTCAATCCTAGCAGAGGTTTCCTGAATAACTTCTGGTCTGAGCAACTTATTATCCCGCACCTCGAGCCAACAAGTTGGAGAATGACAAGGCCTGCCATACAATGCCTCAAATGGAGCCATGCAATCGTGAACTCATAAGAGTTATTATAAGAAAACTCTACGAGTGGAAGATGTGGCTCCCAACCTCCTCCAAAATCAAGGACACACATGCGTAGTATATCCTCTAACATCTGATTAGTGCGCTCTGTTTGTCTATCTGTCTGTGGGTGATAAGCAGAACTCAACCTCAACTCTGTACCTATGGCCGCCTAAAAGCTCTTCTAGAAACGCGATACGAAGATCTTATCTCTAACACAATATTCAGGGGCACCCCATGAAATTTGACAATCTCAGCAATGAACAACTGAGCATACTGACCCATGGTATAGTCTATCCGCACCGGCAAAAAATGAGCCACCTTGGTCAAACGCTCCACAATCACCCAGATGGAGTCGTGGCCCCGCTGTGATGTAGGCAACCTAGTAATAAAATCCATAGAAATACTCTCCCACTTCCACGCGAGTATTTCTAATAGCTGAAGCAACCCTGACGGTTTCTGGTGGTCCACCTTTACCAGCTGGCAGGTAGAACACTTGGACATGAACTCAGTAATGTCCTTTTTCATCCCACTCCACCAGTATTGCCACCTTATATCCTGGTACATCTTATCTCCCCCAGGATGCACCGTAAATCGGGACTCGTGAGACTGGGGCATCACTGCATGACGTAAGTCTGCTCCTTCTGGGACCACCAATCTCCCATTAAACCTCAAACCTCCATCAGAACTAACAGAATAGGACTCAGCACCCTCAGCTAAAAGTCATACAATCTTCTCCTGGCAAAATAGGTCTGCGGTCTGTGCCTGTATTACCCTCGTAACAATCTCGAGTGTCACTATTATAACAGATATGAAGGAACGGGCTACTACGTCCTGGTGACCCAACTCTTTCCACTTTACTTTCCAGATGTCTGCTACATCGTCTACCGGTATACGACTCAATGCATCGGCAACTACGTTGGCCTTCCCCGGATGGTACTGTATGTCGAACTGATAGTCCTTCACAAACTCTAACCACCTGTGCTGATGCATATTCAGCTCTCGCTGAGTGAACAGGTACTGCAGTGAGTTGTGGTCTGTGAACAAGAAAAATTTCTCCCCTAATAAATAGTGTCTCCATATCCTCAATGCAAAAACGATCGCTGTTAACTCTAGGTCATGTGTGGGGTAATTCTTCTCATGCGTCTTAAGCTTACGAGAGGTAAAAGCTATAGCCTTCTCCTCCTGCTGAAATACTCCCCCAAGTCCCCCTAAAGAGGCGTCGGTGTAAACCAGATACTCCACGCCTGGCATAGGTAAAGCAAGGACCGGTGCTGAAGTAAGCTTGTCTTTCAGCTCGTCGAAAGCCAATTGACAAGCATCGTCCCAAATATATGGTACCCCCTTGCGAGTCAGGATCGTCAATGGACCCGCTATTTTGGAAACCCCCCGAATGAATCTCCTGTAGTATCCGGCTAATCCTAAGAAACTACGTACTTCCGTCGGTGTCGTGGGCTGCCCCCACTCCCTCACCGCTGACACTTTACCTGAATTAACTGATATCCCTCGTTCAGAAACAATATGTCCCAATAACTGCACTTCCCATAACCAGAACCCGCACTTCTTGGACTTAGCATACAGTAAATGCTCTCGTATAGTCTGAAGAACCTGCCTCAAGTGCTCGACATGCTCTTCCTCAGTGTGTGAATATATCAAGATGTCATCTATGAAGACGATGAAAAACTGATCCAAGAACTCTCTGAATACTCGGTTCATCAAGTCCATGAATACGGCTGGAGCATTTATGAGTCCAAATGGCATCACTCTGAACTCATAGGACCCATATCTCGTCAAGAAAGCGGTCTTTGAAACATCCTGCTCCTTAATACGTATCTGATGGTATCCTGACCTCAGATCTATCTTCAAAAAGAAAATTTCTCCCCTGAGCTGGTCGAACAGATCATCGATTCGAGGCAACAGATACTTTTTTCGTATCGTGACCTTATTCAGTTCCCGGTAGTCCACACATAGCCTCAGTGAACAATCTCTCTTTTTCATAAACAAAACTGGAGCTCCCCAAGGTGAGGTAGTCCAGCGAATGAAGCCCTGACCTAACAGCTGCTCTATCTGATCTCGTAACTCTCGCATCTCCGTCGGAGCCATACGGTATGGAGCGCGTGCTATATGTCGAATATTCGATAATAAATCTATGACAAAATCAATCTCTCGACTGGGGGGTAGGCCTAGTATCTCCTGAAATACATCAGAATACTCACGAACAACTGGGATCGAGTTTAAGGGAATCACGACCTCCTTAGAGGTATCCACCTCTATGTAATACAAATGAGCGGTCGAGCCTCCCTCTGGGCGAGGCATCGCCACTACGAACATCTCTTGCCTCGAAATAGCAAAGATAATACTTCCACCGAAATAATCTATCATGGCTCTGTAAGCTGCGAGCCAATCCATACCAATAATAACTTCGTGCTCATGCATATCTAAGACTAACATGTCTGCTGGTAATACTAAGCTACCAATCTCCACTCCCACACCCCGGCATATAAAGAAAATTAGCGATCCATTTCCCAGTAGTGAGTCTACACACGTTACAGTGCTCTCTGCTGTGGCTAACAACCCTAAGGCCTTCGCAAAATGGGTAGCTATAAAACAGTGTGTCACCCCAGTATCAAATAAAACCCGACCCATAGTACCATGGATAGGAAACATACCCTCAATCTCGGGTGGTGCCTATGGAGATGCTGCCTGGTGGACGTTATAGACACGTCCGTACTATAATTGGCCCTGCTGTACTGGAGCGGATAGAATGGCGGGTAGGGCTGGTACCTGAGCTGGTGCTGGGAGGGCGACTGGAAAAAGTGGCCTCTGTGGCTCATTACGGACACCCTGCTATTGTGGGGCCCTCTCTCCCTCGGACAATCCTGGCTCCTATGGCCATTCTTACCGCACCCAAAACATCGGCCCCTGAAATTACCTCCCCTCTGACCCTGCTGACCACGTCCCTGTTGGCCGTTACCACCCAGCAACTGTCCCAGTTGGCCCTGCTACTGACGGTGTTGGCCTTGCTGGCCCTGCTGATTAGGCAGGACCTGCCTAAATCCTCCAAATCCTTGCCTAGAGTCACCTGATCGGAACCGCTTGGAAGAGTCCCCCTAATGGGAATTTTGCTCAAGATGACGTGATTGCCCCTGGATTGCTGGTGCCCCACCAGCACTACCTCCTCCTGTCCTACCCTGCTGGCTAGACTCTCCCGTACGTTTGCTTCCCTGCAGATGGAAGTAGTGATCTTGGCAATGTAATAAGGTAGCATTGAGTATGTCAGAATAGGTACTCAAGGATAGATTGCCTATGAGGTGCTGACGGATCCTCCAGGCCAATCCATCAACAAATAGCTATATCTTCTTCCCCTCAGTGGGTGCCTCATCTGGCACTATAGTGAGAAGTCTCGTAAACTCCTCCTCATACTCAGCAACATTCGTATTCCGCTGTTTCAAGTTTAATAACTTTTGCCTCATCTCAGTTTGCACGGCGGATGGAAAATACTTACGGTCAAACCGTTCCCAGAATGACTGAATCGGGATAATATCCCTCTCCTCCAAGGTGGGGGTGGACTCCCACCACTGCAAAGCGGCCCCCACTAGCTTAAAGGAAACCAACAACTGTTTCTACACGTCTGTGCACCCATACATACGCATATGCCTCTGGATATCTTTCTTCCACTGGCTGACAATGATGATATCTGAACTACCTGAGAACTCAGGGGGATGCGCCTTCTGAAAGGCATCCCTAACCCGCTCCCATGCAGATGGAAGCTGTGCAGGTACTGGCACCACTGCCTGAATCTGGGGTGGGGCCTATTGCACTACCGCTAATACGACATTCACTGCCTGAGCAACAATAGCTGCTACTGCGTTTGCATTCCTCATTCCCTGAATCGGAGCTTCTGGTTGCTCGGCCTGGGCATCCCTGTTTCGGAGTGCGCATCACGGAGGCATCTGAAATGAGAAGGAAGTTTATTCGTCTACAGTTATTATTAAATCTTTAATAGCTGAAGATGTAAGAGTAAATATAAGAATACAACAGTCCTAAAAATAGGGCTCTATATCAAGGACGCTAAGATGGAAATGAAAATAAGCCGTACAGATCCTAAAGGACGCTAGAACCTAATGCTCTGATACCACCTGTGGCACCCTGCCTAATTAAATACCGGGTGATCAATCCTTTATTAAATTATAATCAAGGTGAACGGTTGGTTCATTCTCAGCATCACTGTCGAAAAATAAATTTTCCAATTTAAACACAATTATATCTAAGCTAAGTGTCAAAACCATTTAAACCTTATTCCCCTTTTATTTAAGTCCAATTATAAAACCTTTGATAATTAACAGTTTAAGAGTCACACAATAATAGCAAGGATGTAAATGATCATTCAATAATTTAACCATCAATAGTAAATCCCAACTTCAAAATACCAAAGAAAAACTACTGAAAGTAAATGAATTACATTCCCTCACAAAACCAACTAAAAAATAAAAAGGGCGACACATGCCCAACTAGATAAAGTAGAACTAGAAATGGAATCAATGATGAGGTCGTTTAAGCACAAGGCCTGCAACTCCCATAAAAGCTGCAGCGCATTCCCTATCCAGAGAATCCTAAGCCTGACGCCCCTGTGGCTGGGCCCCTGTAATACATATATATATATATATATATATATATATATATATATATATATATATATATATATATATATATATATATATATATATACAAGAGAGGAGAGATAACAGTAAACGGGTCAGAGCCCGATTGTAAAAAAGTTTAAAAATTTAGTTTAGCAAGTATTTAAAATGTTTACTGGTTAATGCAACAACATATTAGTAACGACACTCTCTTGAGAACGTCTTACCTCTCTTCTAGTGGGCATCCTACCGCACTATTGATCCCAAAAGATTAATTTAATTCAAATTCCTCATTAGATTCCATGCCGACAATTTCTAAGACTAAGATAATTAAATTTCAGGAATTTAAAGTTTTCGTATAACTCTTATTGGATTAAAAAGTCTTTCAACAGTGACACAACATTTCAGCTGTATATAATAAAACCAGAATATTTATCCATTAATTAACTTCTTTTAGTCTCGGTAGGAAGTTACAAATTTCAAGACTATATATATATATACATTAATTACCCATATAATATATATATACTACTGGCACCCCACATAATATTTACGGTGCTGGCATACTCTGCTATTAAGTCCTCGTATCACTCGTACTAAGGGAAATACTAGTTCGGAATCACTCTCGAACTGTATTAATACAAACAAACATAAATTGTGGCAAAGCATAGTTCCAAGTCACTAAGAGGTCAGCACATACCCTCACGTCTCTTAGGACCGTCTGACTATCAATCCGATAGCCTGTACAAGGATTTCTATGTTCTAAGGTACGAGTCAATATCCCCCATAAAGGTCCCATCAAGATAAGACTGTCCCAGTGCGAAAACCTCAGCGATAGCAAGTAGCGCGGGCATGATTTGCTTACACGTATATAAGATATATGATCAATCACAGAGTCATATAGATATATAACTATTCACATTCATAAGTTAGGTACGCCCACGGCCCAACATTATATTATTCCATCCTTAGTACAAATTTTATTCGATCATTTCTTATAATGGACTTATTCGTTTTATTTTCGAAATTTAATTTATTCCAACTCACTTCTCATCTGTCGAAGTATTCACTTTACCTAAGTACAATTTCAGTTGGCCCTCACTTACCTTCTAATCCAACTCCTAGACATTTCGATTATTAAGTCTACGCACGTTATATTTCTTAGGTATGAATATTTCCCTATTTACCCTTCTTTTTCCCATTTCATTAAAGTTCCACTTAACGGGGTTTACCTTGACCCTACTGGTCCTTTTTAAGTTTCATTATGTCCTAATAACATTAATCAAGGTTTATTACGTATTTACTCGAATTAAGTCAACACAAGGAAAAATCTAGTTTTCCAGAAGGGGTCGATCGATCGATAGAAAGGGGTCGATCGATCGATTCGTCGATCGATCGATGCTCCTGGCTCGATCGATCGATCAAGCAGGTATGGCGAAAACTGCAGTATACCAGTTACGGGAATTATCATCCAAAATCATCCAAATTCAAGTTTTTAACTTCCAAACTCCCAGAAATTTATACCACAAGCATTATAAACCCAAATGAACAATATTCTACGTAAGACATGCAAGTTTTCATTAAGTATAATGAATTAAAAGGGCCAAAATCTATATAAATCTCATGAACCCTAAAAATTTCTTTAACTTAGTTCTTCTCATTCTTTTTCCAGAATTTCTACTTCTAACCCAATGTAAATTCATGGTTCAACCTCTACATGTGAAGGGGATTTCCAGAATGATGTTTATATCTCTACAACATGCGATTTCTAACCTCCAACATAGGTTTTCTTTCATAAAAACTCATCCTAATCAACCCTAAACTAATATGAATGAAGCATTAACTAAATTAAGCAAGATAAATACTTTCCTGGGAATTTTTTTGTTTCTGATTTGTGGATGAAATCAGTGTGGTGGTGATCCTCGTTGCGCGATCTAACGTTTGGCGGTGACGGCGGTGCAAACGGACGAGTTCTTGGCCTATAACTCCTAGGTAAGATTTTCCTTTCCTTCTCCAATGGCCGTATTTTATTTTTGGTTGTGTTAACCCTAGAAGACAACCCTAAGCATCTGATATAACCTAGAAAATTCATAGGTTTCCTAGCCTAAAATTACAAAATGCCTAAAATGCCCTCTCGAGGTGTTAATTAAGCCTAAAAACTCCCTGAGACCCATACTAAACCCTCGGGTACATTATTTTAACTATTTCGAGCCTCCCGGACACTTTGGCACACTCTAAATGACCATATGGGGGACTTATAATTTATTCACTTTTATTAATCAAAATTTAGTCCTGACACGACACGGGCGCGTCCCGACTTAAATTTCTAAAATTGTCATTTTATTCACTCGTGACATTTAATAAAACCAATATTATATATTACTTGCTCATTAGTAATATTCAACAAGTTTCCAATAATTACTAACTCTCGTCACGTTAGTAATAAAAAAATAATTAATTTCTGAATTTATATTAAATTAATAACTGACATCAAATTTAATAAATCTCCAAATTTAGAAAGCATAAAAATACGGGGTATTACACTTCCTCACTTAATCACCATAAAAACCATAATTAAGGTCAAATTAAGCACACTAACCCTTATTAATAACCAAACAACTAGTATTCAATTAAATTATTTTTCTATATTTTTAAAATAACTCTTATTATTTACAACATATTCAGTTTTTCATTATCATGCCCAAAAATATAAACAAGTGTAAATCTGTAATATTTCTATCATGTCACTTACTAGCTAATTTAAAAACAAATCAAATAAAAATTCAATAATTTCCACATAATTTTTTATTAATTAAAATATTTACATATAAATATATTTCATACTTGATATACTGAATCCATTTATTATTTAAATAGTTCCACTAAACTACATAAAATTTTGGCAACCCGCAATCCTCCTCTAAAATAAAACAAGGATTTCAGTATGGTTTCATTCTCACTATCAATTTCTCAATAATAATATAAATATAATACAAATAAAACCATACCACTAAAATGAATAGATAAATCACCATGCATAAATAAATAATAAAAGTGCGTCGAATAAACTATCGGTCACCAAATAGTAATCATCCACTGGAATAACTGATAAATGAAAAGCTGATACAGTATCCTGACGATAAAATAAACTCCAAACCAATCTACGGGCAACACTCCCAAAATGAAATATTAGAAATGATAATGACCCTATCTAGATTAAATGAGTTGGGGCAGCTGAGTCAAATCTGTAGCATACATAGGTACTATAATGGCAAAAAAGGATCTATCCCCGTGATCCAGGATGATGCTTTTAAAAGAAAATAAATATATAATTTGCCCACGGGTCAAGGCCCGAAAATTTTGAAAATATTTTTGCAAGTAATTAATTATTTTAAATGATAAAACTTGTAGTATATTACTTTCACAATTAATTTACTAATCGTACTCACATGAGCTAAAACCTCACCTCTTATCTACAGTGCGCACATGCATTCATTTTATTATCCTAATTAAACTACCCAGTCTAACTAGGACACAAAACTACTATCTAAGCCCAATCCCTCTAATACTCTCTATCAGCAAACAGTAAACTACCCCCACTAAGTATACCCCCATAAACAATATCGTAGAGATACGCATGCTATAAATAAATATTCACACATTAGATATAACATAGCTACACTCGTGTTATAATTAGATATACATATCACATCTCGTACACACACACACACACACACACACACACACACACACACACACACACACATATATATATATATATATATATATATATATATATATATATATATATATATATATATATATCACTCATTATATGTGTATAACCGCATACTCAGAGTTGAGACATCACGAATGCACCCCTCATGCGCTATCAGGCTCCAAGCATATCACGCATCACACTAAGCCACTGGGTCAGAATCTCACCACCGAACCCCAAAAGTATACACAAACAATAGAGGCGATTATAAACATACGTCTAGGGGTTACAATCATACCATGTCGCACCCAACCGGTCTTCAAAACAATTCATATCCTCACATATGGATAGTGGTCATGCAACAGTGCTATGACCTAGGGCACCGATCCAACATCTGTTGTTCAACGCCGGGGTGGACTGGCCACTACGTGCAACCTCTTAATGATAGCGCCGCCGCGTAGGTATGTTTAATACAAAAAACATCAATCACACACACATATATATATATATATATATATATATATATATATAAGTCCCCCAATACGTATATATATAATACTGACCTTGTACGAAATCCCACAACATACGATTCTTCCCAATCCTGAAGGTTGAATCGACTTCACGATCGTACATCTAAGTGTTCACTCACTTGAATTCACGATTATCCCCACTCGAACCCATTTATCCTTTTGCCTAACACACTTACCAAGCCCTGTAAATATTCCCAGTAGTCCCACTCTACCCTGAAAACGCTTACAGTTGTTCCTCAAGCTCGATCAGGTCAAAACAACACAAGAAAAAAATCTTAACAAGCCAAAAAACCGAACAAGTTCTCTTGGAAGATCGAACTGGTTCGTTCCCACCATTGAATCAATTCGGTTCACTAGGCTACATGTCATCTTCTTCCTCGAGTGTTTCTCTTCCAAACCCTCCAATGGAGGTCCCAAACCACCCCAAACATATAATTAACCTTATACAACATTATACTAACATCCCAAAAGTATTCTAGCATATAATTAACCTCGAATCCCTCATTAAAATCCTAGGATTCTAAATCAAATTTTCAATTTATCAAACCCAGAATTATCACAATTTGAGTTTTCATCATTCAAACATCCTATCATTTTTCTATATGTTCATCATGGAAAACCCAGATTTAATTTTGAAATTCCTACAGAATTATCATCAGCTAATTATCACTGATATTAATAATGATCTACATATCTTAATCAATTCATCCATGTTTCAACCTTTAATCTTTAAATCCTAGATTTTTATGCCAATTATGTATGAAAGTGATTAACTATATGAACGTGCAATTTAAATCAAGTAACTACTTGCCTTAGAGGATTTAAATTTGAAGTTCTCTATGTTTATGATGGGTTGTTCTAGAGATGAGTCCCTCTCTTCTCTTCTCCAAGCCTTTCTCTCTTTTTCTTCTTCTTTTCTCTTCTCTTGAACTTTCTCTCTAACTTAATTATGCATAATGTCAAAGGTGGTATGCCATCCATACTCCCTGCCTTTAGATACCTCCTTAATTCACCATAATCCATTTTTTCCATTTAATCCTAGGTGTAAAAAGACCATCATACCCTTACATGGGTCCGTTATGTCTGAAAAGTCATGGAAACCTAATCATAACACACGGTTACCTATTCTGGACTATTTTGAGAACCTTTTTGGATCACTGGTGCACTCAAAAAGGACATCCAAGTCAACCAACTACAAATATGTTGACATCTCATTAATCAGGTCCGACACGTGCATAGCATATGCCTCGCCCATTAAATATATCAATCCGTCGATGTAACACTCTATCGACATAATATAATAAACCATCGATTTTCACTCATACGTGACATATAATATTTCACATATCTATTTACTTATGGCACGCAGATAATAATAATAATAATAATAATAATAATAATAATAATAATAATAATAGTACTAATAAATATTAATCCTTTATCTCGCTAATTAATATTTACCAAAACCCAATTGAATTAACAGTTATAAGCAGGCGAAAATTAAATAATCATAAAAGTACGGGGTATTACATTTTCCCCCCTATTTATGGAATTTTGTCCCATAAATTCGAACGCACTTACCACGAAGAGATCTAAATACTTTTCCCTAATGTCATCCTCATGCTCCCATGTCAACTCGGAAATATCGTGGTGTCCCCACTATACACGCACTAATAATACCATCTTTAATCGAAGCTTTCTCTCACCATGACCTAGAATAGCAACAGGCCTATCCCCATACGAAATATTTGACTATAGGTCAATATCCTCCAATGATATATGTCGATAAGACCCGTCATCCCTGAGATACCTCCTCACCGATAACACGTGGAACACGTTATGAATTCTTCGCAAATGCTTTGGTAAGGAGAGACTATAAGCAACCGGACCAACCCTCTGGATGATTGGAAAAGGCCCCACATACCTAGGTGTTAACTTTCTCTTCTTCCCAAAATGCATCACTCCCTTTATGGGATATACCCGCAGTAACACTTGATCACCCATGTCAAAATCCAATAATCTTTGATTCACATCGGCGTAACTCTTCTTCCTGTTTTGAGCTACCCAAATATGACTCCTAATTAACTCAATCTTCATTGATGTCTTACAAATCAATTCTATCCCGAGAAGCTTATTGTCCCCCACCTTTAACCAACAAGAGAGCGAACTACAAGGTCTTTCGCACAAATCCTAAAACGGTTCCATGGCAA
Organism: Sambucus nigra; assembly: GCA_949130495.1. NCBI lineage: Eukaryota > Viridiplantae > Streptophyta > Magnoliopsida > Dipsacales > Adoxaceae > Sambucus > Sambucus nigra. The sequence goes on along the minus strand of OX422216.1, from coordinate 208,992,802 downwards.
TAGTGAACCGGTATGAGTTATTATACGCAAACTCTACCAAAGAAAAATATTGCTCCAAACTACCCTTAAAGTCCAGAATATATATCCTCAGCACAACCTCTAGCATATGATTTACCCTCTCCATATTCCCATCGATCTGTAGGTGATACACCATGATCAAATGCAACTTTGTCCCCGTCACCTCCTGAAAATCGTTCCAGAAGTGAGACACAAAGATCTTATCGCAATCTAAAATAATACTGAGAAGCACCCCGTGCAATCTCACTATTTCTACTATGAAAAGTTTCCCCCAATGTCTTATAATCCACCCGAACTGGCAAGAAATGAGCTACCTTGGTAAACCAATCCATAATAACCCCGATGGAATCACAACCCCTCTCTGACATTGGTAACCCTATGATGAAATCCATCAATATACTCTCCCATTTCCAATCTGAAATCTCCAATGACTGCAAAATCATGACTAGTCTCTTATGATCAACCTTCCCTATGTGACACCCCGCCTAATTAAATACCGGGTGATCAGTACTTTATTAAATTATAACCAAGGTGAACGGTTGGTTCATTCTTAGCATCACTGTCGTAAAATAACTTTTCATATTAAACACCCTAAATAATTTAAGCTAAGTGACAAAACCATTTTTAAGACATCAATTATATATTTAATTTAAAACCAACATTTAGAACCTTTCATAATCCATAGTTTAAGAGTCACACAACAACTAGACTGGAAAAGACAATCCAAGCAATTTAAGCATTTAACTATATAAATTCCAACTTTAAAACTTCGAAGGAAAAACATCCTGACAGTAACAATCCCAAAGTATAAATACTAAAAGTAAACGAATCACAATCTCTGATAAAACCAACTGAATAAGGGAAAAAGGGCAACACATGCCCAACTGGATAAAATAGAACTAGAAGTGGTATCAATAATGAGGTCGTCTAAGCAAGAGGCCTGTAACTCCCACCTAAGTTGTTGCACGTTCATTCCAAAGGATCCTATGCATGACGCCCTTATGGTTGGGCACCTGTAATATATATATATACATATATATATATATATGTGTGTGTGTGTGTGTGTGTGTGTGTGTGTGTGTACAAGAGAGAAGAGATAAAAGGAAACGGGTCAGAGCCCGATTGTAAAACAGTTTAAAAATTAGTTTAGCAAGTATTTAAAATGCTTACCGGCTAATGCAACAATCATATTAGTATGTGGCACTATCTTGAGAAATTCTCACATCTCTTCTAATGTGCACACCTACCGCACTATTTATCCTAACATTTTAGCTTTTCTTAAAATCCTCATAAGGTTTCATGCCGACAATTACTAGTGCTAAGATAGTTAATTTCTAAAAGAAAAGTTTTCACATAAATCTCATTTTATTATAAAATTTCTCAGTATTGCCTCAAACTTTTCACACACTTTTAAATATCGGAATATTTATTCATTACTCAACTACTTTTAATCACATTAGAAAGTTTTCCAATTTAAATTCTCTCTCTATATATATATACTATCGGCACCCCACATAAATTTATAGTGCTGACATACTCTGCTATCAAGTCCCCGTATCACTCGTACTAAGGGAAATACTAGATCGGAATCCCTCTCTAACTGTATTAACACAAAACACATACATATTGAGGCGAAGCATAGTTCCAAGTCACTGAGAGGTCATCACATACCCTCGCATCTCTTAGGACCGTCTGACTATCTATCCGATAACATGTACCAAGGATTCCTATGTTCTAGAGTACAAGTCAATATCCCCCGTAAAGGTCCCATCGAGATAAGACTGTCCCGGTGCGGTAACCTCAGTGATAGAAAGTAGCGCGGGCATGATTTTTACACGTATATAGTATATGCACAAACATAGTCATATATGTATACTACCATTCCCATTTCTAATTTAGGTACCCCCACGACCCATACTTATGATATTCATTCTTATTGCACATTACTAGATTATCCCGTATAACGGTTCGTCTCTTTTATTCTTATTTATGGGATTATTCCAAACTTATTTTGTAACACTCGTGAAATCGTATCTCGCTAAGTGTAATTTCAGTAGGTACTCTTTTAGTTTACGACGTAACTTCCTTACGAGTCTCACCCTCTAGACCCACGTTCCCATTATTCCTTAAGTGTAAAACAACTTCGTTAAATGTTAATCTCATCTTACATTAAGGGTTCCATTTTTATAAAGTCCTACTGGTCTTCTTTATACCCCAAAATGTTCTAACAATAATGTCCAAGGATTCCTATTCATTTAAGTTGGAACAACCTATTTAAAAATGGGAATGCGAGTTTTCCAGGAGGGGTCAATCGATCGATGGCAGGGGCTCGATCAATCGATTGGTCGATCGATCGATCAAGCAGTTATGGCGAAACTACAGAAATGCCAATTACGGGAATCCTATTCCAAAATCATCCAAACCGTCATATTTGATTTCCAAACTCCCAACAAATGATAATACAAGTGTTATATCCCCAAATAATCAATATTTTACGTAAGGCATGCGAGTTTTCATCAAGTATAACGAATTAAAAGGGCCAAAATCCATAAAAATATCAAGAACCCTAATATTTCTTTAACTTAGTTCTTCCCATTCTTATCCCAGATTTTCTACTCCTAACTCAATGAAACTTCGTGGTTCAACCTCTACATATGAATTAGATTTCCAGAATACCTCTTTTACCTATACATCATGCAAATTCGAGTCTCCAATATATGTTTTCTTTCACAAAAACTAGTTCTAATCAACCCTAGACTAATATCAATGAAGCATTAACTAAAATAGAGCAAGATAGATACTTGCATGGAAATATTTGGCTCAGATTTGTGGAAAATATTGGTGTGGTTCTGATCCTCGTTGCGCGATCTACAATTTGGCGGCGACGGCGGTGCAAACGGTGGAGTTCTTGGCTTAGAACTCCTTGGAAAGCTTCTCCTCTTCCTCTCCAATGGTCGTCTTTGGTTTTTTTGGTTATTCTAACCCTAGAAGACAACTCCTACCATCTGATATAACCATAGAAAATTCGTGGGTTTCCATGCCCAAAAATACAAAATGTCTAAAACGCCCTCCCGGGATGTTAATTAGGCCTAAAAATACCTCGGGATCCATACTAAACCCCCGGGTACATTATTTTGACTATCTCGACCCTTTCGGACACATTGACGCACTCAAAATGACCATACGGTTGACTTATAATTTATTCACTTTTAATAATTCGAATTTAATCCCGACACGACACAGGCGCGTCCCAATAAATTTCCAAAATTATCAAATTAGATTCTCGTGATAATTTTACTAAATTCAATTACACATTTTACTTTACCCATAAAGTAACTTACAACAAAATTCTCATAATTACTAACTCTCATCACGCTAGTAAGTATTTAAATGATTTTCCAAATTAATATTAAATTAATATCTCTAATTAAATTTAATAAATCCCAAAAATTTAAAAGTCATAAAAATACGGGGTATTACATACTTCCCCGCTAATAATGGAATTTAGTCCCGAAATTCAAAAAAAAAAGTATACCTTGTAAGAATAACTCTGGGTATTTCTCACGCATGTTAGCCTCACGCTCCCAAGTGAAATCCTCCACATTATGATGCTCCCACTGGAACCGTACAAGTGGTACTACTTTCGACCTCAATCTCCTTTCGCTATGGTCTAGAATAGCCATTGGACTCTCCTCGTAAGAGCTATCGGGCTGTAAGTCAATCTCCTCAATTTCGATGTGGGTGTGGGCCATGTCATCCCGAAGGTATCGCCTCAATGACGAGATGTGGAATACATCATGAATGCGGTGTAAATGCTCTGGCAGTCCCAATTTGTATGCTACCGGCCTAATCCTCTCGATAATGGGAAATGGTCCCACGTACCTCGGGGCCAGTTTCCCTTTCTTCCCAAACCTCATCACTCCTTTCATAGGAGATACACGTAGAAATACTTGGTCCCCCGCATTAAATTCTCGAAAAAACCATTTTGCATCGGCGTAACTTTTCTGCCTGTCTTGGGCTACCCGAATGCGACTCCTGATAAGCTCAATCCTAGATGAGGTTTCCTGAATTACCTATGGTCCGAGCAACTTGTTGTCCCCCACCTCTAACCAACAAGTTGGAGAACGAGAAGGCCTGCCATATAATGCCTCAAATGGAGCCATGCCAATCGTGAACTGATAAGAGTTATTATAAACAAACTCTACCAGTGGAAGATGTGGCTCCCAACCTCCCCCAAAATCACGGACACACATGTGTAGCATATCTTCCAACATCTGATTGGTACGCTCCGTTTGTCCATCTATCTGTGGGTGGTAAGCTGAAGTCAACCTCAACTCTGTACCCATGGCCTCCTGAAAGCTCTCCCAAAAATGCGACACAAAAATCTTATCTCTGTCGGACACAATATCTAGGGGCACCCCATGTAGTCTAACGATCTCGGTAATGAACAACTGAACATACTGGCCTGTGGTATAGTCTGTCCGTACTGGCATAAAATGAGCTACCTTAGTCAAACGGTCCACAATCACCCAGATGAAGGCGTGACCCCGCTGTGATGAAGGAAACCCTGTAATAAAATCCATGGAGAACATCTGGTGGTCTACTTTTACCATGGGTATTTCCAATGGCTTAAGAAACCCCGACAGTTTCTGGTGGTCTACTTTTACCATCTGGCAAGTAGAACACTTGGACACGAACTCAGCTATGTCCTTCTTCATCCCACTCCACCAGTATTGTCACCTCATATCCTGGTACATCTTATCTCCCCTGAGATGCACCGCAAATCTGGACCCATGAGACTGTTTCATCACTGCATGAAGTAAGTCTGCTCCTTTTGGGACCACTAATCTCCCATTAAACCTCAAACCTCCATCACTCAGCCCCCTCGGCTAGAAGTCGTACAATCTGCTCCTGGGAAAATGAGTCTGCTGCTTGTGCCTATATTACCCTCGTAACAATCTCGGGTGTCACTGCCATGACAGATATGAATGAACGGGCTACCATGTCCTAGTGACCTAACTCACTTTGCTCTCCAGACGTCCGCTATATCGTCTACGGGTCTACGTCTTAACACATCAGCAACTACGTTGGCCTTCCCCGGATGGAACTGTATGTCAAACTGATAGTCATTCATAAACTCTAACCACCTGCGCTGACGCATATTCAGCTCTCGCTGAGTGAACAGGTACTGCAGTAACTTATGGTCTTTGAACAAGAAAAACTTCTCCCCCAATAAATAATGTCTCTATATCCTCAATGCAAAGACGACTGCTGCTAACTCTAGGTCATGACTGGGGTAGTTTCTCTCGTGTGTCTTAATCTTGTGGGAGGCAAAAGCTATAGCCTTCTCCTCCTACTGAAGTACTCACCCGAGTCCCCGTAAGGAGGCGTCAGTGTAAACCAGATACTCCACACCCGGCTTGGGTAAAGCAAGAACTGGTGCGGAAGTTAGCTTATCTTTTAGCTCATCGAAAGCCAATTGACAAGCATCGTCCCAAATATATGGTACCCATTTGTGAGTCAAGTTCGTCGAGGGACCCGCTTTCTTGGAGAACCCTCGGATGAATCTCCTGTAGTACCCGACTAACCCCAAGAAACTACGCACTTTCATCGGTGTCGTGGGTTGTCCCCACTCCCTTACTGCTGACACTTTACTCGGGTCAACCGCTATCCCTAGTTCAGAAACAACATGTCCCAAAAACTTCACCTCCCGTAACCAGAATCTGCACTTCTCGTACTTAGCATACAGCTGATGCTCTCGTAGAGTCTGAAGAACCTGCCTCAAGTGCTCAGCATGCTCTTCCTCAGTTTATGAATATATCAGGATTTCATCTATAAAGAAGATGACAAACTGATCCAAGAACTCTCTGAACACTCGGTTCGTCAAGTCCATGAATACGGTTGAAGCATTTTTTAGTCCAAATGTCATCACTCTGAACTCATAGGACCCATATCTCGTCAAGAAAGCAGTCTTCGAAACATCTTGCTCCCTAATCCGTAGATGATGGTATCCTGACCTCAAATCTATCTTCAAAAAGAACCTTGCTCCCCTCAGCTGGTCGAACAGATCATCGATTCGAGGCAACGAATATTTATTCTGTATCGTGACCTTGTTCAGCTCCCGATAGTCCACGCATAGCCTAAGTGAACCATCTCTCTTCTTGACAAACAAAACTGGAGCGCCCTAAGGTGAGGTACTCCTACGAATGAATCCCTGACCTAAAAGATTATCTATCTGATCTTGTAACTCCCTCATTTCCGCTGGAGCCATACGGTACGGAGCACGTGCTATCGGTCGAGTATCCGGTAACAAATCCATGACAAAATCTATCTCTCGACTAGGGGTAGGCCTGGTATCTCCTGAAATATATCAGAATACTCACGAACAACCGGGGTTCGAGTCTAAGGGAATCACGACCTCCTTAGAGGTATCCTCCTTTATGTAATATAAATAAGCATAAGAGCCTCCCTCAGGGTGAGGCATTGCCACTAGAAACATCTTTCGCCCCGAAATGGCAAAGACAATACTCCCACCGAAGCAAAATATCTTGGCTCTGTATGCTGCGAGCCAATCAATGCCAATAATAACATCGTGATCATGCATATCTAAGACTAACATGTCTGCTGGTAAGATTAAGCTACCAATCTCTACTCCCACACCTCGATATATAAAGAAAATTAACGATTCATTTCCCAGTGGTGAGTCTACGCATGTCACAGTGCTCTTTGTTGTGGCTAATAACCCTAAGGCCTTCGTAAAATGAGTAGCTAAAAAAAATGTCACCCTAGTATCAAATAAAACCCGACCCATAGTACCATGGATAGGAAATGTACCCTCAATCGTGGGTGGTTCCTGAGGAGCTGCTGCCTGGTGGACGTTATAGACACGTCCGTACTGTAACAGCCCCTGCTGCACTGGAGCTGCTGGGATGGCTAGTAGGGCTGGTGCCTGAGCTGGTGCTGGGAGGGTGGCTAGAAAAAGTGGCCTATGTGGCTCATTACGGGCACCTTGTTGCTGTGGGGCCCTATCTCCCTCTGGGTAATCATGGCGTCTATGGCCATTTTTACCACACCCGAAGCATAGGCCCCTGAAATTTCCTCCCCTTTGTCCCTGCTGATTACGGCCCTATTGGCCGTTACCTCCCCGCCATTGGCCCTGCTAGCCCTATTGCTGACCCTGCGACTGACGATGTTGGCCCTGCTGATTAGACTGGACCTACTGTCCCTACCTAAATCTTCAAATCCCTTCCTGGAGTCACCTAATCGGAACCGCTTGGTAGGTTCCCCCTGATGGGAACTCTGCTCATGTTGACGAGTCTACCCTTGAGATGTCGGTGCTCCACTAGTACCACTACCCCCAGTCCTGCCCTGTTGGCTGGACTCTCCTGCTCGCTTGCTTCCCTACAGATGGAAGTGGTGATCCTGGCAGTATAACAAAGCAGCATTGAGTGCATCCATGTAGGTACTCAGTGACAGATTGCCTATGAGGTGTTGATGGATCCTCCAGGCCAACCCGTCCACAAACAACAGTATCTTCTTTCCCTCAGTGGGTGACTCATCTGGCACTATAATGAGAAGTTTAGTGAACTCCTCCTTGTACTCAGTAATAGTCGTATTCTCCTATTTCAGATTCAGTAACTTCTGTCTCATCTCAGTCCGTACAGCGAATGGAAAGTATTTGAGGTCAAACCGTGCCCAAAATGACTGAATAGTGATGATGTCCCTATACTTCAAGGTGGTGGTGGATTCCCACCACTGCAAAGAGGCCCCCACTAGCTTGAAGCAAGCCAACAGTTGTTTCTGCACATCAGTGCACTCATACATGCGCAGATGCCTCTGGATATCCTTCCTCCATTGGCTGGCTACAATGATATCCGAACTTCCCGTAAACTCTGGGGGGATGCGCTTTCTGGAAGGCATCCCTAACTCGCTCCCATGCAGAAGGAAGTTGTGCTAGTACTGGCGCCACTGCCTGAACCTGGGGTGGAGCCTGCTGCACTACTACCAACACGGCATTCACTTCCTGAGCAACGAAAGCGGCTACCTCTGTTGCGTTCATCGTTCCCTGAACCGGAGCTGCTGGTTACTCGGTCTCGGCACGTCTGTCCTTGGGTGCGCATCTCGAAGGCATCTGGAACGTAAATAAATTTATTAGTATACAGTTATTAGCAAACCCCAAATAGTTGAAGACGTAAGCGTAAAAGCAAGAATACAACAATCCTAAAAATTGGGCTCTATAGCAAGAACGCTAAGCTGAAAGCGAAATAAAAAGGACACTAGAACCTGATGCTCTTATACCACTTGTGACACCCCGCCTAATTAAATATCGGGTGATCAGTCCTTTATTAAATTATAACCAAGGTGAACGATTGGTTCATTCTTAGCATCATTGTCGCAAAATAACTTTTCATATTAAACACCCTAAATAATTCAAGCTAAGTGACAAAACCTTTTTTAATCCATCAATTCCATATTTAATTTAAAACCAACATTTAGAACCTTTCATAATCCATAGTTTAAGGGTCACACAACAACTACACTGGAAAAGATAATCCAAGCAATTTAAGCATTTAACTAAATAAATTCCAACTTTAAAACTTCGAAGGAAAAACATCCTGACAGTAACAACCCCAAAGTATAAATACTGAAAGTAAACGAATCACAATCTCTGATAAAACCAACTGAATAAGGGAAAAAGGGCGACACATGCCCAAGTGGATAAAATAGAACTAGAAGTGGATCAATAATGAGGTCGTCTAAGCAAGAGGCCTGCAACTCCCACCTAAGATGTAGCACGTTCCTTCCAAAGGATCCTATGTATGACGCTCTTGTGGCTGGGCACCTGTAATATATATATATATATATATATATATATGTGTGTGTGTGTGTGTGTGTGTGTGTACAAGAGAGAAGAGATAAAAGGAAACGGGTCAGAGCCCGATTGTAAAACAGTTTAAAAATTAGTTTAGCAAGTATTTAAAATGCTTACCGGCTAATGCAACAATCATATTAGTATGTGGCACTATCTTGAGAAATTCTCACATCTCTTCTAATGTGCACACCTACCGCACTATTTATCCTAACATTTTAGCTTTTCTTAAAATCCTCATAAGGTTTCATGCCGACAATTACTAGTGCTAAGATAGTTAATTTCTAAAAGAAAAGTTTTCACATAAATCTCATTTTATTATAAAATTTCTCAGTATTGCCTCAAACTTTTCACACACTTTTAAATATCGGAATATTTATTCATTACTCAACTACTTTTAATCACAGTAGAAAGTTTCCCAATTTAAATTCTATAATATATATATATATATATATATATATATATATATATTATAGTGCTGGCATACTCTGCTATCAAGTCCCCGTATCACTCGTACTGAGGGAATTACTAGATCGGAATCACTCTCGAACTGTATTAACACAAAACACATACAAATTGAGGCGAAGCATAGTTCCTAGTCACTAAGAGGTCAGCACATACCCTGACGTCTCTTAGGACCGTCTGACTATCTATCCGATAGCCTGTACCAAGGATTCCTATTTTTTAGGGTACAAGTCAACATCCCCCATGAAGGTCCCATCGAGATAAGACTGTCCTGACATGGTAACCTCAGTGATAGCAAGTAGCGCGGGCATGATTTTTACACGTATATAGTATATGCACAAACATAGTCATATATATATACTACCATTCCCATTTCTGATTTAGGTACCCCTATGACCCATACTTATGATATTCATTCTTATTTCACATTACTAGATTATCCCGTATAACGGTTCGTCTTTTTTATTCTTATTTATGGGATTATTCCAAACTTATTTCGTAACACTCGTGAAATCTTATCTCCCTAAGTGTAATTTCAGTAGGTACTCTTTTATTTTACGACGTAACTTCCTTACGAGTCTCACCCTTTAGACACACATTCCCATTATTCCTTAAGTATAAAACATCTCCATTAAATGTTAATCTCGTCTTACATTAAAGGTTCCATTTTTATAAAGTCCTACTGGTCTTCTTTATACCAATGTCCAAGGATTCCTATTCATTTAAGTTGGAACAACCTATTTAAAAAGGGGAATGTGAGTTTTCCAGGAGGGGTCGATCGATCGATGACAGGGGCTCGATCGATCAATGATCTTGGGTCGATCGATCGATCAAGCAGTTATGGCAAAACTGCAGAAATACCAGTTACGGGAATCCTATTCCAAAATCATCCAAACCATCATATTTGATTTCCAAACTCCCAACAAATGATACTACAAGTGTTATATCCCCAAATAATCAATATTCTACGTAAGGCATGCGAGTTTTCATCAAGTATAATGAATTAAAAGGGCCAAAATCCATAAAAATATCAAGAACCCTAATATTTTCTTTAACTTAGTTCTTCCCATTCTTGTCCCAGATTTTCTACTCCTAACTCAATGCAAATTCGTGTTTCAACCTCTACATATGAATTAGATTTCCAGAATACGTATTTTACCTATACATCATGCAAATTCGAGTCTCCAATATGTGCTTTCTTTCACAAAAACTAGTTCTAATCAACCCTAGACTAATATCATTGAAGCATTAACTAAAATAGAGCAAGATAGATACTTGATTGGAAATATTTGGCTCAAATTTGTGGAAAATATTGGTGTAGTTATGATCCCCATTGCGCGATCTACAATTTGGCGGCGACGGCGATGCAAACGGTGGAGTTCTTGGCCTAGAACTCCTTGGAAAGCTTCTCCTCTTCCTCTCCAATGGTCGTATTTGGTTTTTTTGGTTATTCTAACCCTAGAAGACAACTCCTACCATCTGATATAACCTTAGAAAATTCATGGGTTTCCATGCCCAAAAATACAAAATGTCTAAAACGCCCTCCTGGGATGTTAATTAGGCCTAAAAATGCTCCGAGACCCAAACTAAACCCCCGGGTACTTTATTTTGACTATCTCGACCCTTCCGGACACATTGATGCACTCAAAATGACCATACGATTGACTTATAATTTATTCAATTTTAATAATTCAAATTTAATCCCGACACGACAGATGCGCGTCCCGATAAATTTCCAAAATTATCAAATTAGATTCTCGTGATAATTTTACTAAATTCAGTTAAACATCTTACTTTACCCATAAAGTAACTTACAACAAAATTCCAATAATTACTAACTCTTATCACGCTAGTAAGTATTTAAATGATTTTTCGAATTAATATTAAATTAATATCTCTAATTAAATTTAATAAATCCCCAAAATTTAAAAGTCATAAAAATACGGGGTATTACACACTATATGATAAGTGGTGCACCTGGAGACAAACTCTGTTGTGTCTCACTTCACACCGAACCACCAATATTGGTTCCTCATATCATGGACATCTTATCCCCTCTGTGATGCACCAAAAATTATAACCCATGTGCCTCCTTTATAACTGCGCATTGTAGCTCCTCATTATCTGGGACAATCAACCTCCTATTGATGTGTAAGCCACCCTCAGAGCTGAATGAGTAAGACTTCGCTCCACTTGCTAATAACTGTTGAATCCTCTCTTGATAAGATAGATCCCCTGCTTGTACCTTTGCAACCCTCTAAATCATCTTGGGTATGATGGTCACCACTTCCATATAGGCCTAGACTACTTCCTCATCCTAAAGAAGTTCATCCTACTTTGTCTTTCACACCGCTGCCCACTGCCCTACAGGCATATGGCTCAACGTATCTGTCGCCAAATTAGCATTTCCCAAATAATACTGAATATCAAACTGATTAGGGTACCCATACACCATATACCGTGTGCACACATGCATAATTATCAACTGTACAACTCAAATGCCTCCTAAAAATTATCCACACATATCATGCATGACCCTACAGTACAGGCATACTCAATTACCCTACTACTCGGGACTCATTCTTCTTGAGATATCCCCATTTATTCAACTATTGATGCAAACATCCTTGAGTGCTATCGATGTTGCATTATGTGGCTCCACTGGCCTTAAATCATATAATAGCTTATTGCTCGAAGGGTTACATCTTCACACAAGTAATTCCTAACGTATAAAACCAACGTCCTAGAGCCCAAATGTCTCTCAACTCCCGACATTGACTAATCATCATGTGTGGGACATCTCGTAAGAGAAATCTAATCAAGGAACCCTCCCTATACACTATATCCTAACTCAGTCGATTATTAAGATCCATTATCCAAAGACATAGTACTAGGACATCACAAGGTAATGTACCCCTACGAATAAAACCCTACCCCAAAAGTTGCTAAATCTAATATCTCGACTCCTGCATCGCTAAACGAGTCATACTATATGACGCTCGCATTAGTGGCTTAGTCCTTAGCGTTAATTTGATCATAAACTAAATCTCCCGACCTAGAGGTAACCCTAGTATCTCCTAAATTACATTAGTAAAGTCCTTAAACACAAGAATCAAATCTAACGAGACAATTATAATCTCCAAAGTCTCCTACTCAATGTCGTATAAATGCTTGTTCGACCCTATCTTGGGATGAGGCATAGCCACAAGAAACCTATCTTACCCAAAATAACAACCACGATAGTCCCACTATAACAGTCCAACATCACTCTAACTGTCACTAACCAGTCAATACCCATGATAACATCATACTCGTACATCTCTAAAATAAGAAAATCCTCTACTAAGCATAACCTCCCAATGTCCATACCTATGCCCCTACAGATGGAACGAATGAAAGTCTAGCTACCTAATGGTGAATTTGTGATCATAATAATATCTGATATTGTATCCATTAAACCCATCTCACATGCGAATCTAGTGCAGACAAGAGAATGTGATGCACTCGTGTCAAATAATATCCTCCCCATGTGCCCATGGATAGTAAACACACCCTCAATCACTAATTGTGTTAGCTTTAAAACCGATCCTCGACGTGATACATATACTCAAACTGTCCATGCGAAGACAATAACGCTGGAACTATCAATGGGGTTGAAAGTTGTTGTAACTGTATCTCCGGTTGGGCATCCTGTTGTCGACCCTAAGCCCTATTCGAACATGCATGCCACATGTGTCCATGCTCATCACATGCGAAACATCTCCCTATAAAATATGCCTATCTCTAGCCCTACTAACCCTAAAGTGGTTGTCCTTATCCATAGCCCTGTTAGACCTAATAACCCCATCCCTACTAGCTTTTGATTTTGTTCCCCTGACTCTGCTAGCCCTAAGGGATATGTTGTTGGCCCTGCCTAAAACTATCGTTACTCATCCTGAATCTCTTAACCGAGTCCCCTTACAGGGAACCCCGCTCATGCTACCTCCTCTACTGATGTGCCCAGTCTTGCCCTAATGGCTAGACTTTCCTATCCTCTTCGCTCCTTTCAGATGGACGTGATGGTTCTGACAATGGAGCAACATAGCGTTAAGGACCTCAATATAAGTCCGTAATATTGGGTTCTCCAATAAGTGATGGAGAATCCTCTAAGTTAGCCCATCTATAAATTTGAGTATCCTCTTATCCTCAATGTTCACCTCATTTGGCATAAAGTTCGCCAGGAGAGTGAACTCCTACTCATATTTGGCCACAGTACGGCCCTCCTGTGAGAGATATAGGAATTTCCTCCTCATTTTCGTATGAACTGCTGACAAAAAGAAATTATGGTCAAATCACACCCAAAAGTCCTGGATAGTCATTGTATTCCTCTCCTCCGATATGGTAACCGACTCCCACCACTAAAGAGTATCACTGGCTAGCTTGAACATAGCTAGATTCAAATCTGAGTGTCGTTGCACTCACCCGTGTGCAAATGCATATGGATATCCTTCTTCCAACTACAACATCCGCACTCCTCGAGAAATTTGACGGATGGGGCTTCTGTAAGGCCTCTCCGATTCACTCCCAAACTGGCAATATTGGGTGAATCTGAACTGGTGCTGCCACTCGCGGATGTGACTCTGCCTAGGGAAAATGTTGTGATATGGTGGTCATAGCGGCATTATCCACTTATGCTACAATAATTACGACCTATGTTACGATCATAGTCCTCTGAGTGGCATGTAGCTCTGACTTAGCCTCCCCTCTACGGACTTCCTCGCGGAACATTCTGGTTCATCTCTCCTTACATTTAGGATTTGAAACCAAACCAAAGTTGTATGAGATTCACTTCAATCATAAATAATAGCAAAAGAATGTAAACGTTAAATATGAAACAATAATCCTAATCGTAGGGCTCTATATAAAAGAAATACAACACTGACAACGTAGCAAGTTTGTACAGATCCTAATGACACTAGAACCTCATACTTTGATACCAACTATCACAACCCACCTATTCTAATATCGGGTGGCCAATCCTCTACTAAAATAAAATAGGAATCTTAGTATGGTTTCATTCTCATCATCATTGTCGCAATAATAATATAAATATAATACGAATAAAACCATACCACTAAAATGAACCGATAAATCACCATGCATAAATAAATAATAAAAGTGAATAGAATAGACCATTGATCACCAAACAGTAATCATCCATTGGAACAACTGATAAATGAAATTTTGATTCAATATCTTCATGATCAAATAAACTCCTAACCAAGCTAGGGCAACACGCCAAAAATGAAATATTGTAAATAATAAATCCCGTATCCAGAAAGAATGAGATGAGGCGGCTAAGTCAAATCCTGTAGTGTACATAGCTACTGCAATATCAAGAAAGGACTTATTCCTGTGGTCCTGCCTACTACTGTTACACACGTGGGGTTTTGAAAGAAAATAAAAAATATTGACCACGAGTCAAAGCCCGAAAAGTTTGAAAATATGTTTGCAAGTAATTAATTGTTTTGAATAAATAAATCAATAAATCTTATAGTATATTACTTACATAATTAATTTATCGATCTCACTCACATGAGATAAAACCTCACCTCTCATCTACAGCGCGTAAATAATGCATTCATTTTATTATCCTAATTAAACTACCGGGTCTAACTAGGAAAAAAACTTGTTATCCAAGCCCAATCCTGCTAATACTATCTATTAGCTAAGTATAAACTACCCTCACTAGGTATAAACCCATAAACAATATCGTACTGACACACGTGCTATAAATAAATATTCACACATTAGATATAGCATAGTTGCAGCGTGCTATAATTAGATATACATATCACATATTCTACACATACATATATATCACTCATTATATACGTATAACCACATCCCCATAGCAGAGACCTCATGGATGCATCCCTCATGTTCTATCAGTCCTCGGGCATATCACGCATCGCACTGAGCCATTAGGTCAGAATCTCACCATCGAACCCCAAACGTATACATAAACAACGGAGGAGGTCATAAACATACGTCCAGGGGTCACAACCATACCACATCGCACCCAATCGGTATCCAAACTAATACTTATCCTCATACATGGATAGTTGCCATGCAATAATACTATAACCTGGGGAAACAATCTAACACCTGCTAATTAATGTCAGGGTGCACTGCCTACTACGGGCAACCTCCTAATGATAGCACTATCTGGTAAGTATGTTTAATACAAATAAAAATCAATCACACACACACACACACAAAGATATAAATATATATAATATGACCTCATACAAAATCCTGTAATGTACGAGTCTCCCAAATCCCAAAGTTCGAACTGACTTCCCAATTGTACATCTAGGTGTTAGTTCACTTGAATTTGTGGTTCTGCTCACCCAAATCCATCTATCACTTGCCCTAACACACTTACCAAGCCCTGTAAACATTCACCAATAGTCCCACTCTACCTATAAAGCGCCTACAGTCATTCCCCAAGCTTTAACGGGTCAAAATAGCACGCGAACAATGTTTGGTTAGGCTAGAAAATCGTTTGGCTAGCCATACTGATTTGTTTGATCGAGCTGGTTTGCTCACCCAGCAAACCAATTCGATTCACTGGGCTTCTTATTATCTTTTTCCTCGAGTTTTTCTCTTTCAAGCCCTCCAATGGACGTCCCAAACCACCCAAAACATATAATTAACCTCATACAACATTATACCAACATCTCAAAAGTATTCTAATAAATAATTAACCCTGAATCCCTCATCAAAATCCTGGGATCCTAAATCAAACTTTTAATTTACAAAACCCAGAATTTTCCCAATTTCAGTTTTCATCAATTCAGACATCCTATCAATGTTCTACATGTTCATTATGGCAAACCCGGATTGAATTACAAAATTCTTACATAATTATGTCACTAATTATCAATTTTAATCTGTTATTACTAATGATCTACATCTCTTAATCAATTAATCCAAGTTCCAACCTTTAATCTTTAAATTCCATATTTTTATACCAATTATGTATGAAAGTGATTAACAACATGAATGTGCAATTTAAAGCACGTAACTATTTGCCTTAGAGAATTTAAATTTGAAGTTCTCTACATTTGTGATGGGTCGATTCCGTAGGTGATATCCTCTCTTCTCTTTTCTTCTCCAAGCCTTTCTCTCATTTTCTTCCTCTTTTCTCTTCTTTTGAACTTTCTCTCTAACTCAATTATGCAGAATGTTAAAGGTGGGTTGTCATCCACATTTCCTACCTTTTTATCGCCTTAATTCACTCTAACCCCATTTTTTTATTTAACCCTAGGTATAAAAAGACCATCATATCATTACACGGGTCCTGCTATGTCTAAAAAGTCCCCAAAACCCAATCATAAAACCTGAGTACTTATTCTGGACTATTTCAACCCTTCCCAGATTCATCCGAGTTACCCAACTATATATATGTTAATATCTTCTTAACCAAGCACGACACGTGTGTACCGTATCCGTTACCCATAAAATATATTGATCCGCCAATGTAACACTCTATCGACATAATATAATAAAACATCATTTTACACTCATACGTGACATATAATAAATCGCATATTTATTAACTTATCGCACGCAAGTAAATAATAATAATAAATATTAATCCTTTATCTCGCTAATTGATATTTATCGAAACTCCCATTCATTTTCCCCAATTAAATTAATAATTAAAAGCATGTGGAAATTAAATAATCATAAAAGTACTGGGTATTAAAAAAATCCCATAGAAATAATTTCTAATCCCTAAATAAAAATGAAAATTTATGCAAAAAATAATTATTCATAAAAACTATGGGTATTATTCAAACGTATGGATTTCTTCATCGACAAAGGAAATGAGTCTCATGATGGTCAAGGCGCTGATTGTGTGGATGGCCTCCTCAGGAGACGTAGCGAGAGGTACTATGGCTTGTGTGAGAATTTGTTGAAGGAGTTTTTGTGCAGCTCAGAGGACACGAATAACCCCCATACTGTGATGTTATATTTTGTATTCTTCACTTTTTCAACGATCTTACATTCTAATATGATGATTTCAGGCATTGGGGGGGCCTTAGAACCTGGTTTCAACTTATTTTTGTGCATATTATCTTTAGGATGAACTGTATCCTTATAGGGGCGCCCCGATTGGGTCATATGATTCACTGATAATGGACAAAATAGGAATCATGTTTCTTCATCCAGCTCAAGAGTTTTGGGGACTTCATTAATTTTAAATAAGATTTCTTCAAAGGATATTACTCTATAAAACGATGCATGCATGTCAGTGGCTTCACTATTCGACTCATTTTTTATTCCATTTGAATCCTTGGAGTCCCCTCCTTGTGGCTATTATCTGATTGTTCCCTGAGAACTCTACGTATTCAAAATAGAAGTTATCTCATGTTGACGAGAACTGATTATGAGATGGGACCAAGTATTCCTTCAATTTTATGGCAACAAGGAGATCGGAAGCTTCATAAATCCTCCCCTTCTTCAGAGTTTCTTTTGTCAAAACTTGGACTATACTATTTAGAATAAATTCTTCTAGAGACATAAACCAATCATGGGATTTTTGGTCCCACCCTCAATATTCCATGTAGATATTTCTTATATTTGTACATTCTTATTCTTTAAAACTCAATCTAGACGAAAATTGCAACCCAAACTCTTTGAGATGCGCGAGGACGATGGGAAAGTTCATTCTTTGTGTATCAGATTTAGTGTGAACTGCTATAAAAACTCTAGCCATCAAGGTCAGGTCTTGGTAATAAGAAGTGTCTGTATGTAACAGATTGGTTGGGCATATTGAGAGGGGAGTCTGGGAAGTGCCTAAAGGGAGGGGTGAAGTAGGGTTGTTTCTGGGTTTAATTTGGTGGAGGGATAAAAATCCGAGTCTACATAAATCAATATGATGTTCATGTTGGCTTGGTGTGGAGGTAAAGGATGTTGGGTATTGTTTATCTTTGATCCTGTAGGAGGGGCTATGGCATCCTTATCAATGAGTCCTTGTACAGAATTCTTCATAT